>OZ038514.1:59659297-59666797 GCA_964036315.1 Acanthosepion esculentum | reverse complement strand
TTTATACTTCCTAGATAGTATAAGAGCTTCTTTCTGAAATCGTATACGCCCAGATGGTATATGAGGGCTTTCACAAAACGGATAATACCCTGGGTATTATATGAGAATCTTTCAGATATCGTATATAACTCTGAATTCGGGCTTGTGCAACATTTGAATTTGTGTTTTCTTCGGAATTATTCCGAGAAATTTAACACACACATTTTTATGGAAAAATAAAATTGTACCAGCAATATATTTTTTGTGAGGAAAATAATAAAAATATATTTTTGTAAGGATAAAAATAGTACCAGCAATGCATATTTGTAAAAATAATTAGTAATACTCACAAGAAAATTTATGAACTATATGAAGCTGATATGCTGCTTAACAAACAAATAAACTTTTTTAACTACTGTACGACTCGCTTCCGACTACTTTCATACTCAATGGTAGAGATTATATTCAACACGTTAGTGTAGCGAAGGTTGATTTTTTTTTCTACACAGCAGTCTGAATGGAAGAGTAGCTGATGTCAATAATAACAGATACCTCATATCAACCGATCAATGGACACCTGATGAGGACCAGAGCGTGCTTGGTCGAAACGTTTTGTCTGAAATATCAGCTATATCAACCAAGATGAGAAAATAGTTTGAAATTATACTAGTAGCTAATAATCCCAGAAATAATATTAGTAGCTACTAATCCCAGAAATTAAATACTAAACTCTTTATTTTTATTTCCTTATTTATTTTCCTCTCACTATTAAATGATGACAATTCGTCATCCCAGAAATCCAGAGAGACAAAATAAATACTAATAATTAAACATATTTTCTTTAAATTCTATTTGTCCCTTCGTGAATGTCCTTCACACAGCGTTTTGTTTGATTTCGATTGGTTTCGTTAAACGTTCTCTGGAGTCAGGTTCAGTATAAATTAAATGAACCGTACGCTAAAGAGATGCTAGGTTTTAATCTTTATCCACAGAGAAGGTTAAAGATAAGTTTTATTAGGACAGACATTTTGCAATAGAGACGAATACTCTTTAAACATGGCGTTGTTGTGAAAGCGATAGAAGAAATCCCAGATGGTGCTGGAACACCATACACGGACTTTTGAAGTCTTCCCTGATAATTACCCCAAAAGCTCGGTATTCCGATTTAAAATCTGTAGACAAGCAATTAGTAGATTTTATGCGACCATAAATGTACAGTTATATAGACACATTGATCAGGTTCAAAGAAAACCTAACGTTCATGCGTTATAATTCGATAGGGTACTTTATCGTTTAAATTGATTCCCAATCAGAAATGTCGGGCAAGCGAGATGAGAATAAGAAGGAGTGGTGTCGAGAGGTTATGAAATTTTCAGCAGTTTTTTTTCTTATTCAATATTCAATATGTTTTGAGTTTTAATTATATTTTATGTTCATTTTGTTTTAATAATTCTGGGATATTCGACTCCAAATTACGCTTTTCTTAATTATCCATTCTTTGTGCCATGTTGTTGTTTAACAGTTTAATTCTTTAGATTGTTTTAATCACGTTTACATCCAACAGCAAGGCCTCTGATCAGGAGGTTTTGAGGAAGCGTGGACCCACCTCTTAATTGCTGGTGTTCCCAGGTCAACCCTGACCCGGGGTGGTAGCACCTGTTGGGGTCCCAGCTATGGGAAAATAGTGAACTTCCAGGTCTTTTCATGCACATTGAAACAATGATGTTGCCAACTACACTTTTTTGAAACAATGATATTGCCGACTGTGAGTTTTTGAAGCAATGATGTTGCCATCTATACGTTTTTGAAACAATGATGTTGCCAACTATACTTTATTGAAACAATGATGCTGCCAACTATACGTTTTTGAAACAATGATGTTTCCAGCTATACGTTTTTGAAACAATGATGTTGCCAGCTATACGTTTTTGAAACAATGATGTTGCCAGCTATAATTTTTTGAAACAATGATGTTGCCGGCTATACGTTTTTGAAACAATGATGTTGCCAGCTATAATTTTTTGAAACAATGATGTTGCCGGCTATACGTTTTTGAAACAATGATGTTGCCAGCTATACGTTTTTGAAACAATGATGTTGCCAGCTATAATTTTTTGAAACAATGATGTTGCCATCTATACGTTTTAGAAACAATGATGTTGCCAGCTATAATTTTTTGAAACAATGATGTTGCCGGCTATACGTTTTTGAAACAATGATGTTGCCAGCTATAATTTTTTGAAACAATGATGTTGCCGGCTATACGTTTTTGAAACAATGATGTATCCAGGTATATGTTTTTTTGAAACAATGATGTTGCCATCTATACGTTTTTGAAACAATGATGTTGCCAGCTATAATTTTTTGAAACAATGATGTTGCCGGCTATACGTTTTTGAAACAATGATGTTGCCAGCTATACGTTTTTGAAACAATGATGTTGCCATCTATACGTTTTTGAAACAATGATGTTGCCATCTATACGTTTTTGAAACAATGATGTTGCCAGCTATACGTTTTTGAAACAATGATGTTGCCAGCTATACGTTTTTGAAACAATGATGTCGCCAGCTATACGTTTTTGAAACAATGATGTTTCCAGCTATACGTTTTTGAAACAATGATGTTTCCAGCTATACGTTTTTGAAACAATGATGTTGCCAGCTATACGTTTTTGAAACAATGATGTTGCCAGTTATAGGTTTTTGAAACAATGATGTTGCCAGGGATACATTTTTTTTTAAACAATGATGTTTCCAGCTATACGTTTTTGAAACAATATGATGTTGCCAGCTATACGTTTTTGAAACAATGATGTTGCCAGCTATATGTTTTTTGAAACAATGATGTATCCAGGTATATGTTTTTTTGAAACAATGATGTTGCCAGCTATACGTTTTTGAAACAATATGATGTTGCCAGCTATACGTTTTTGAAACAATGATGTTGCCAGTTATAGGTTTTTGAAACAATGATGTTGCCAGGGATACATTTTTTTTTAAACAATGATGTTTCCAGCTATACGTTTTTGAAACAATATGATGTTGCCAGCTATACGTTTTTGAAACAATGATGTTGCCAGCTATATGTTTTTTGAAACAATGATGTATCCAGGTATATGTTTTTTTGAAACAATGATGTTGCCAGCTATACGTTTTTGAAACAATATGATGTTGCCAGCTATACGTTTTTGAAACAATGATGTTGCCAGTTATAGGTTTTTGAAACAATGATGTTGCCAGGGATACATTTTTTTTTAAACAATGATGTTTCCAGCTATACGTTTTTGAAACAATATGATGTTGCCAGCTATACGTTTTTGAAACAATGATGTTGCCAGCTATATGTTTTTTGAAACAATGATGTATCCAGGTATATGTTTTTTTGAAACAATGATGTTGCCAGCTATACGTTTTTGAAACAATATGATGTTGCCAGCTATACGTTTTTGAAACAATGATGTTTCCAGCTATACCTTTTTGAAACAATATGATGTTGCCAGCTATACGTTTTTGAAACAATGATGTTGCCAGCTATATGTTTTTTTGAAACAATGATGTTGCCAGCTATACGTTTTTGATATATTTAGTAAATACTGGATCTGGCATTAAATAATCCATAGTGGTTGATATGCCATAAAACCCCAAACAAACAAACACATAATCACGTTTATTCTAAACGAAACATTTTCATTGATTATCGAAACAAAAGACGACGTTGAAGAATTACGACCACATTCATTCCTGATCTATGAAGTTTTAGTATTTGTCATAATTTTATACATGTATATACATATAATTTAAATATATCTATAGCCACGTTTAATTAGATAGACAGATAGAAAATTCATAGCATAGAGTTAACAAAATTGTATATATATATATATACAGATAGATAGATATAAATTACGTCATATATAAATTGTATATGTGAATATAGATAGATAGTTAGATATAAACAAACCCATAGATAGATAGTCATGATCAGAATGGCATAAATAGATAGATATAAATAGAAGACCAAACATAGATAGACATCTAGCTAGGTATATAGGAACATTGCTCTCTCACTCACTCTCTCTCTCTCTCTCTCACTACATATATATATATATATATATATATATATATATATATATATATATATATATATATATATATATATATATATACAGAAAAAGATAAATACATAGATATGAATAACCACATAGATTGATAGATATATAAATAAGAACAATGTGATAGATAGACAGATACTGAGATAGCTAATTAGATAGTTATGAACAATGCCATATATATATATATATATATATATATATATATATATATATGTATATATATATATATAGAGAGAGAGAGAGAGAGTAAGAGATAGATAGATATGAACAATGAGATATATATATGCATATATATATAGACAGAGAGATAGATAGATATGAACAATGACATAAATATATACATATATATATATATAAAATCTACATATATATTTATGTATATATATATATATATATATAGATAGATAGATATAGATATAGATATATAGAAAGATATGAACAATGATATACATATATACATATATATAAAGAAAGATAGGAACAATGACATAATATATATATACACTGATATATATAAATTCACCTTCATCTCTGCCGTGCGCCAACGGCTTAGGGGGAGAATCTCCGACTGACGCCAATTTAGACGGGTTTAGATCCTAGCCAGAGGCAACCAGAAGTCTAGGCACGCTGATGAGCTTTGATACAGAGAAACAGTCTCTCTGTGAATGATAAGATATATATATATATATATATATATATATATATATATATATATATATAGATAGATAGATAGATAGATAGATAGATAGATTTGATCAACCCCAATGATCGAATGATAGACAATTAAATGTCAAGTATGTCTCTTTATATAATTATTTCTTTTTCCTTCCATTTCTTCTTCTTCTTCTTCTTCTTCTTCTTCTTCTTCTTCTTCTTCTTCTTCTTCTCTACCTCTCTCTCTCTCTCTTTATCTCTATCTCTATATCTTTGTCTCTACCGAATATCACATAAATAGTCAGTGTCATTGTTGTCAATCACGTCACTTTTAAGTGATTTTAATTTTGTTCCAGCGAACGAGGGATGTCGTAAGTAACCAAACCTAATTTTATCAGCTTACAAAAAGCGAAATAATAATAATAATAATAATAATAATAATAATAATAATAATAATAAAACAACAAAAAACAACAACACCCATACGCGGTTACGGAGTAGGACACTGTTACAATTCTATGGGACTACACAATACACACTGACAGAACAATCAAAGCCAACCGCCCAGACATTGCTATTAAAGACCACAAACAAAATAAGTGCCTCCTTATTGATATAGCAGTCCCTGCAGACTGCAATATATCTTTGAAGATATTCGAAAAGCGGTCAAAACACAAGGACCTTGAAATAGAAATCTCAAAAATGTGGCACATGGGAACATCAACAATTTCTGTTGTAGTTGGAGGCCTTGGACTGGTTGGAAAAGACTAATTGAAGGGATCCCTGGAAGTCCATGCCTTAAAGAGATACAAAAGATTCCAGTAGACTAATTGAAGGGATCCCTGGAAGCAAAATTTTTTATAAAAACGAGGCTGGCAATTCAAACTGTAAACATACAGTAATTACTCTTCACCACCTGAAAATACTCATTAATTAACCAAATTCACATTGTAGCTGAAACAGTTCTGTTCACCTCACTTGGAAAAAAGTATGAATCCATCTTCCTCCAGCCGTAGATCTTTATTACTATTAATATATATATATATATATATATATATATATATATATATATATATATATATATATATATGTGTGTGTGTGTGTGTGTGTGTGTGTGTGTGTGTGTGTGTGTGCTTAGTCTCAACATATTAATCAACTGTTGAAGTCCTTAATCGTAACCTATTTAAGGCTATCAGTCAGGCCATCTGGTAGAGTGCTGAAGGTCTGCTAGCTACTCTACAACAATACTTAATAATACTCCTTAACAGTATTTTTTCGTATTCTCCAAGACAAATTAACTATTTGCATACTAGTGGCTTTATAGCCACACTTGTGGTGAAATGATTAGGAAAAAAAACAAACAAAAAAACCACATACCTAAGCATATAGAGAAAGAAATAGACAATACACACCTGTTACACAATCTACACCACTTCAGTAAGTACCTGACTCATCCTACTATCTTTTAACTTTACAAGAGGACGAAAGATGGTGTACTCCTGCCGTATATGGACCTGAGCTGCAGTCTTCATTTTCCGGTCTGGATAAAAAGTCTCCACGTCCCTGTGGGCGATGAGTTATTTCCATCTTTCAGTCCATCGAAAACATCGGAGAGTCTCTCACTACTTTCATGGAAAAAGTGTTCAGCTGAACTGCATTGCTTACCCCCACCATTTATAACCTTCACGGCTAAGACCCGTCATACGACACACATTTTAGCAAACTATCTTCATTCTCTTCTCCTTCCGGTGAGATTTAATTACCACACGAACATCTTCTTCCCCCTGCTTTGTGAAACGAACTCCAAAGAGGATACTTCCCCAGCCACAACAACCTTCATCTGTTCCTGGCTAGTGTTAACCGTTAAACGCCTATTATTACGTAACCAGCCACCTTAAGTGGCTCTTGGGCATTGTCAATACGTCTTTGAAACTCGTGTACTAGCCCGACTGAATTGCAAAGAGCAGTAGCAAATAACAGAAACACGGCCACTTGAGGACTTTCAACAAGAGCAGCAATTAAAATACACCCTCGTTCCAATCAATTGAAACAACCGCTTTAGTTTCTTTTCTTTCACCATACGGTTAGTTTTAGTACCACTGTAGACGAAGAGTGTAATCAATGTCTATTTTTCCTCAGATTAGGTTATTTGCAGGGCTGTGCAGTAATATGAATCTATATTCGAGGTGTATGATGAAATTCGTTTGGCCTTGAAAAATATTGCGTCATCCGTGATTTTTATCACACCCAGACACTATTGTCTCAGCTGTCGATTAGTTGTTCTACGGCCATTGTCTGCGATGGACGTTACTGCAAGGAAGCTTACGAAATATAAATATAAATAATACTTTCACAAAAAAAAATTGAATTTTTTTAAATTTGCAACTTTGCAGTTGTTTTTCTATATTATATACATATTAAGAAAGTATACGTGGCTTCTCATTATGCCATATATAAATATATATATATGTGTGTGTGTGTGTGTGCGTGTGTGTGTGTGTGTGTGTGTGTATGTATTTAGGCAGCAATCCTTTTTTCATGCACATTTCATTGAATACCACAGACAAGGAATTTTATTTAGTTTTTTATACAATTCCTCATGCGATCTAATAATTACTTTCTTTTCGGATGATAAATTATATAAAAACTGACCGAATGTTCTTTTTATCTGAGCGCTTTCGGCTGTACATTTAGCCATTTTTTTTTCAAGGATTAAATATTTTAACTTTTAAATAAGAAATATTTTGTTGCAT
>OZ038514.1:59616797-59649297 GCA_964036315.1 Acanthosepion esculentum | reverse complement strand
AAAATCCTTGACCTTTAAATGTTTGCTTTATTGGTTTGTACATCTATACTTCAGAAATTCTGCACGTATTCACACATATAAAAACATATCGAAATTCTTTTAAAAACATTCTGGGGGGTCAGATTGTAATAAGCCCGCCGTGTCCACTAAAATATCAAATACAATATTTATAAGCCAATCACACTCAAGAAAGTGCTTACATCTTAAAACACACCAATATAATCTTAGAGTACAAATCAGAAAGTTTATTGTATTAGTCATCATGTTTTTTAGGTAGATACCGCCCAAATATCGTACGTGCGTAGTAGAAGACATACCACGTGACTTTTTAGGGCCAATTTGGAAGGAATAAATTAATTAATTCTTGAGCCGATTTTGTCACGAAACAGTGTATAAAAACGTACGAAATGCGGCTCCAAACAGGATAGGCACAGCTGTCACTAAGTTCCACGCCACTCTCCATTATGGTCTTCACGACCTTATGCTAAATGCGACAGCGTTGGCAAGGTTCAGACTACAGCAACGCCGCCAACAGTAAGAAACAATTTCTGTCTATATTATTCTCTTCACCATGAACCACGCACTCACATGTTGACTTTTTCATACAAACACACAGATATCAATATTTCATTGTTTCTCATATACGTAAAAAAAGATCATTTCTATTTTATTTCAGAACTTTATCAACCCAAAAACAAAAGATATTACTTACCAATCTATCACCAACTGCTTATATTTTTGTCGTTATATTAAATTAATGCTTATTTGTTGTCTTTTCTACTGAATTTTACTCTTTCAATGAGAATCGTGTGATTACTCTCGACGACCTAATTACGAGCGACCCCGCAATGATATTTTATTACTGTATCGAATTCCGACACTCCAAATTTTAACATTCAACGAAAAACCGAGTAGAAGGATTCGTACAAGCTTTACAATATATGATTAGTAAATATATTTTTTACTTAATAACAATATTTCCTACGAATTATCTCTGTTGGAACATACCTACAGACGATAATCGGTATGTCACCATTCACATACATACAGTAGTAGTTGGAGATTCGTCTCCAGCTGTGCTGGTCAATCTCTCTGCCTCTGAACAGAGAGGATCCACAGACAAGGCTATGTCGAAGGGCAGATTCTCGTCTCGGGAAACAGCTACCCTACCCCGTTTTATACGGGTGCTACGCGGGTAAATTTTGGCCGAGTCTATGGGCTCGGATATACAATATAAAATTCTGCTTTGTGCCACATCTGACCGCGTGGGGCGGTTGGTAGATATCCTACAGTTGGAGATTCATTGTGGAATTCACTTGACTCACTTCTTGCAGTTGATTACTTCTTCTACTCGCCGCTGGCGAATCTTATATGTGTTGTTCTTGTCCTAAGTATTATCGTTCATTTCCAACCTTTGTGTGATTATTCTATTTAGTAACCTTCCCTAGGTTACAACAATCTCATTGACAGTTGAATTTTAAAAGATTTAAAACGCTTATAACTTAATAAATTCAAAATTGTAAAAAAAATGAAATCAATTCTTGTAAAAATCCATATATAGTCGATTCATTTTTCTTCAGAAAATATTCTTTAATATATATTATTCATAAAAGCAATTACAAAAACTTATCTAAGTAAACAATGCATTAGTTTTATTGCGTTCTTTTTTAAATTTTTCGATTCAGAATAGATTTTTGGTAAGACCAAGACGGGGTCTGGTTTTGCAAAAAAAAAAACAAAAAAACTCTGAATAATATATACTCTTCAAACGAATTCTGCTTTTAACTTATATAGTCACTATTTCGTTGAATTTCATAAAATTAAGTAACGGACTCAAACATGTAAAAAAGAAAAAAAAATGCCAAGATTTTCTAATTAAAATAATTTCTCAAATAATTTCATTCATTTCGGAATAATTCCTGAAAATGTTGTAACAATCCGACAATTATTTGATTTTTGCAATAATCTCTAAATTAATGTGTCTGTCACAGCAAAATGAGGCCAAGTTTTGCATTGTTACAAGTTAGTACAACCGCTGACGCAAGAAACAAGTTTTTTTAATCGAAATCTCGAATGTTCTAAAAAGGAGTAAAAAAAAAAATAATTAAATAATCAAAAAAATACTTTGATCCTTCCTTTTGGTAATCACATAACGATTTTGAAAAATGGTTACACTTGCTTTCCGGTTGGTTAACGTTCTCCGCTTATACTGGCTCCGGTTAAGAGTGTTCCCAATTATCGAGATGTGACTGCTCAATCGATTTGCGTGCCTCATTGTTCAAACTTAAAAATAAAACCTTTTTAGACATTTGGCCTCGAAGATCCACCGCCCATTCATAACCAGATAGACAATACGTCAGCTCCCATTGTATGTGACGAATTAGTTAATTTCAAGCAAATGACATGCACATTTTGTGCACTGAACATGAAATATATCGCTGCCCAAAACTACGGGCATTAAACAGTGGAAGCCATGATCTATCTATCTATCTATCTATCTATCTATCTATCTATCTATCTATCTATCTATCTATCTATCTCAGTCTGTTCATATCTACCTTGCGTATATACTCGTATATCATGCAACATTTGGTGACCTACTTTTGAAGGTAATTAGGCTACATTAAATCTATCTATCTATCTATCTATCGTCAATATCTTTCTATTTATCTATCTATCGTCAATATCTATCGTCAATATCTATCTATCTATCTATCTATCTATCTATCGTCAATATCTTTCTATTTATCTATCTATCGTCAATATCTATCTATTTATCTATCTATCGTCAATATCTATCTATCTATCTATCTATCTATCTATCGTCAATATCTATCTATCTATCGTCAATATCTATCTATCTATCTATCTATCTATCTATCGTCAATATATATCTATCTATTGTCAATATCTATCTATCTATCTATATATTGTCAATATCTATCTATCTATCTATCTATCTATCTATCTATCTATCTATCTATTGTCAATATCTATCTATCTATCTATCTATCTATCTATCTATCTATCTATCTATCTATCTCTCTATTGTCAATATATATCTATTTTATTATTGTTATTGTTATTATTATACAGTAGGCTCCCTGACAACTGGACTACGAAGGCCTTCTGGATATGTGGAATTGGTTACAATGTCCGGATATGAGGAGGTTATATTTAGATTAAAATAAAAGAACTGAAATCAGGTTTAACATTTATTTTCAATGTTTTATATTAAACAAAATAAGCTAATGCTGTGTGAAATATAACGGAATTGATTTTAAGGAAAAAGAAATAAATTATGTAATGATAATGAAAATTCATTAAATTAAGTATGCCACGTATGCAAAACAAATAATGTAACGAGGATTTTTTATCGCTGTTGCATGATGATTCTTTCTCTTCTAATGTCATTCGCAACCTTTTCCGCATTTCGTTTTGCTTTTATGCTTGAAATTTTTTAAACGAAAACAATTTTTAACTCTGAGTGCATTATTGAAATTGTCATAGCTGAATGCTGGCTTTCTTTCCATAAAACTGAAAACCTTTTCAATAGCTTTTTCAATTTCAGTCCAGGTTTCATCAAAATCATGCATCTCGTCGCTATCTTGTTGCAGATATGTCTCGTTGTCATCTTTTCCTCCTATTCCCATCATTTTTTGCACCAATACAAGCCATTAGGGTGAAATAAGCATGAACAATTTCAAATCGGTTACATATCACCCAAATAGTTCAAATATACACATCAAAATCGTGTCCGGATATGCGTCATTCTACTGTAATTATAACGCTTACGGCCAAATCATGATGAAGAGACCGGTTCTCGTTCGATCACCGAATTTAATCATCGTTGAGCCAGGTCAGTACTTAGATTGGATCCGCTTGGAAACCCCCGGTAATGTAAACACACCCCAGCTATGGGCAAAATAGCAGGACAGACTAACTTCTATAGCTTTGGGTGGCAACCTGTCTAGAAGGAATCTCTGAATTCAAAACCCGCCTGGAGAGGTTTGGGCTCCGTCAGGCTATCTTTCCCAAGAAACGCCACTTCTACTGCAGCTGACCCTACGACCCTGACAGGGGACAGGATTCGCTAACGATTATTAGTATTATTTTCGGCTCTGAAATGAAATTACCAGCGACTTTTTTTTGTTATATACCTGTAATCACTAATACGAAATATGGAGATCTTTTTTGTTCAGCTTGTTGACCATGTTCGTCGTAGTCTATGAATATAGAATCCAGCGCAGTACGTAATCTGTTCAATGAAACAACGTTAAAGATTAACACTCACGAGTCAGACACTCTACTGGATCTGACTATATTGCCAATAGCAGCAGCAGCTGTTCCGTAATTCTTCAGTCTTCGAAGGTCTCGGGGGTTGGCAGTGAATATTCGGAAAAAAACATGGCTGCCTTTATACCCGTCGAATTGAATATTTTGAGCTTTCTGATTGGTTAACTCTTCTATTGGTCAACTATAAAATGAGTCAGCTCATTTTGGTTGGCTCACTAGTATGTTTAAGTACCCAAAAACTCTAACACAGCTCTTGGGTCTTTTTGCTTAACATTCGCTAGTGCCTCGAAGCGCACTTGTCTCAATGCGAATCTACCAGGAAGATGGATCGGGCGTACCAGTGACAATATGCTGTTAAAATGGCTACAAAACTTGACACAATGTGAGTTATTTTTTTCTATGGGGCTATATGAAAGAACTGGTCTATATACCATTTTCCCATAAGTCTAAAAGAAGATAAGCCGAGAATCACTAGAGGGTGTTACGTAAGATATACTACAACGTGTTTGGCAGGAGCTGGACTACCGATTTGACGTGTTTCGGTAGCGCGCATATTTAAAATTTGTAAAGGTTTCTGCAATCAGTTATAAATACTACAGCCTTTTGAATATCATATTCGAATTTTGATAATTAAATATTCTATTGTCCAAAAAGAAACCTCTTTAATTTCGTTTGCTTGGGACATTTAGTTACTCAGATGTTCACGTTTTAGATTATAACAATTTTGCTGGAACACCCTCTACGATAATGTTTTCTGGTATCGCTAAAATGCCTTTGTAAAGTTTTTTAATGGACTGATAGCTTTTAAAAAATAAATTTCACAAGCAAAAAAAGTGAGATATTGCAAAGAGATACCGAGCGTGAAGAAACAACGTGTATAATATAAGAAAAAGGTTGTTGGTATTGTTCTTTTTAAGTGGCACGTTTGTGAAGAATCGGCCTGTTATTTTGATTTGATTAAATCTTTCATATGTTACTATGAAATAATATTGATGGTATTTTTGCTATAAAAATATATTTTTATACTGTTTTGACCTCAGTTTGGAGGTTAACAATTAGCCCATTGCTGAGATCCTAACAGGTGCTACCACCCCTGGTCAGGGTGGACCTGGTAACAACAGCAATTAAAAGGTGGTTCGGCGCGTCTCAAAACCTCTTCCTTTCTGCCCGGTGTTGTTTATCGTCATGCCTAGGACGGAATTAAGTGATAGTAAGAAGGAACAATTGTGATAACATAATTTAATAAAAGTTATGTAACGAATAAACGTGTTCTTATTGTACATCTTAGTAAAATCAGCATAAGATTTTCTCCTTATTAACTCGAGACCTTCCACTTCCCGGAGTAAATATACGGCTTCTCTTTGGATTCTTTGAGATTCCGGTATTCTTGGTTTTGAGCTTTTGGGACCGTTATTAGGGAAAACTTACAAAATGTTTCCTTCTGTGTAGAGCGATTCTAACCGAAGCCAAAACAAGCATAACTGCGGATAAAGGGGAATGCCGGCCGCCTCTTCTTTTGATGGTCTAAAGGAAACCTCACCTGTGTGTCCTCGTCTGCCAGCCAGACTCGAGTTGGTTCCAAATCGGACTCTCTCTGTCCGAATTGAGAACCGCCAGCGGCCTAACATTAACGTTTGTAAAATGAAAGTGCCGTTTGGATGTATCGCTTGATGAATAAATTATACAAAAGTCAGTAGGGCTATTCAGGTGAACCGAATAAAAAGAACACACTCACGCAAAAATACATACATACATATATACATACATACATATATGTGAGTGAGTGAGTGAGTGAGTGAGAGAGAGAGTGAGAGTGAGAGAAAGAGAGAGAGAGAGGGTGGGAAGTTTCCCGACTGAGACCGGGTCGCTTGCTCCAGGATATTAATTGAGACGTCAGGCCAAAGCACTAAAAAAAAAAAAATTCCTGAGAGAACGGACGCATAGGTAGATGAGGATACAAAAGAACTTTTTGCAACGAGAATAAACGAATTGGGTACAGAAGATTGATAAAAATCTGTAGACACCCAAGAGTCTAAATTCGATTTGCTTTGAGATCAAGTAATGTCAGGAGTATAGGCAACATAATACATAATGGGAAAGAAATGCTGTATAGAATCTTACGTTTTAATTTTCGATGTCTCGGCCTCTCTTTTGAAAAAAAAAAAAAAACTAAAAAAACAGGTTTAACTGTTGTTACATCTAAAGAACAGAGCAGATTGCGAGAATTCAAAACGAAAGTAATCCCGAGAAGTATGTTGTACTTATCTGAAAGATAAAAAGAAATCGTAACAGATGTTTGTTCCGCAATGAATGTAGAGAAATGATTAACTTATGGGACCTAGTCATTTTGAATATAAGCGCAGTACTAGAATTGCTTCGAGATCTAATCAATTTACAGCCGAGAAGATTAACATGTAGCCGCAAATTCTATGCCAGAAGTTTGTTTTGTCGCACTTTTCGCTTGTAGATCACATTTCCGGCTCCATGGCTTCAAGACAACTTCAATCTGCAAAAAAATTAAATGCAGTTTCAATTGTTATTTAGTGCTGTCTTTATTACTTTTTCGTCTTCCCGTTCATTTTTACTGATTCTGATCCTAATTCTTCAACACACTGTAACCACTTGCGACTTGGTTTGACTGCTTTCCATGGGTTGATACTGATATATATATATATATATATATATATATATATATATATATATATATATATATATATATATATATATATATATATACGATGGTCATTCAATAAATAACGTGAATTTTTCAGTATAAGGACTTCTAATACAGATATAAGCTTTTACTTTTTATAATTTTTTTTTGTTTTACTTGTTTTTCACATGGATTTAATTTCTTTTGCAGATTAAAAAAAACTTTCAGAGTTTTGGCGATTAACAAAGATGGCCGACCAAGAAGCATGCTCCAGGATTGAACAGCGGTCATTTATCAAGTTTTTGGTTGCTGAAGGGTGCAAACCAGTTGAAATTCATAGGAGAATGTCAACTGTGTATGGTGCCACGTATTTCAGCCAAAAAATGTCTACAAGTAGGCTAAATTGTTTAAAGAAGGACGGAGCAGTGTTGAGGCTGAAGACATGCCTGGGAGGCCTACAGAAGTGAGGTCTCCTGAGGTGATCGAATCAGTCAAAGACATCATTCAATCTGAAAGAAGGGTGACAGTGGATGACATTGCAAGGACTTTGTGCTTATCTGTTGGGACAGCACACAAGGTCAGCTGCCGGTGGGTGCCAAAGATGCTTACTGCAGAGCACAAACAGCACAGCAGCCCAAACGGTGCAGACCATCAACGAGCTGGGCTGGGAACTGCTCCCTCATCCCCCTTAGAGCCCAGACCTTGCCCCTTCAGACTTTCATCTGTTTGGTCCCTTGTAAGCGTTCACGAGAGGCACGAAGTTTAAAAGTGACGATGAAGTCAAAAGTGTTGTGAGCGACTGGCTGAGACATCAGTCCAAAGATTATTACGCTGAGGGAATACGGAAGCTTGTGCATGGACGGGAAAAGTGTGTGACAGTGCTGGGAGACTACGTTGAAAAAAAAAAGAAAATAAGTAAACTTCTATCTGTATTAGAAGTCCTTATACCGAAGAATTCACCTTAATTATTGAATGACCCTCGCATATATATATATATATATATATATATATATATATATATATAAATATATATATATATATATATATATATATATGCGTGTATTGGAATCCCTGCCGGACCCTATACACAACATCTACAATACCAGCCTTTGAGGTCATTATAAAATTATATTTTGTCATTACATCTCATATATATATATATATATATTCTTTGTTGTTGTTCTATTCATAGGATAGCCAATAATTCGGTGTTTATCAGTTATGTTGTTGTTGGATTTCTGTAGTTGACTGCTACCAGCAAGCAGAATTTTTTTTCTCCTGATGATGGCCATGTTGGCCGAAACTAGTGAAGGAATCTAAATGAAATAATAATAATAAAAACGAAAGAATATTAATATACAACCCAGTGTGTATGAAGATTTTTTTTTATTGGTCAATATATATATATATATATATATATATATATATATATATATATATATATATATATATATATAATAAATCGTGACAGGTGATAGTTCCACATGAGTCGCAAAGAGTGTAGACAATTGATCGACTTATAGGACCTAGACTTTTTGAATTTAAGAGTAGTACTAGGCTGGCTTTGAGATCAATTTACTGCTGAGATGGTTAAGATGTAGCCGCAAATTCTGTGCTAGCTGTTTGTTTTGTCGCACTTCTCCCTTGTGAAACACACGTCCGGCTGTATGGCCTCAAGCCAACTTTAATCTTATGTGAAGGAAACCGTAACAGGTCTTTCTTCCGAATGCTCTGCAAAGGGTATAAACAAATGATCATCTTATGGAAATGTTGAAACTTGACTAATGCATGGAATAATAATGCAAACACAAAATGTACTTAGAATAAAATGTATTGAAACAAGAAAGTGTACACAATATTTACATATAGTCTTTTGTTTAAGTCGCAGTCGGGCAGAGTCTCTAGTTGGATCTCTTGATTTGCCTCCCTGTCTTCCGGTACCAACCATATTTATATCGTCGGTACTCCACTATGCAAATTAGGTGGATCCTACCACAACAGGAAATTAGACATTTTGAATATAAGCGCACTATCAGACTGGCGTCGAGATCTCATCAATTTAGAGATTCTTTTTCTCGCACTTCTCGCTTGTGACACCATGCTTTCAAATAAACTTTAATCAGAAAAATCTTAATGCGATGTCAGTCGCTATCTACTGTCATCTCGATTACTATTTTCTCTTCCCGCTAATTATTAATGTTTCTGTTGCTAATTTTTACACACCCTGTAACACCCTGTATCTTAGTGTCTTTGCTGCCTTGCTTGGGGTGAATCCGATTAAAAATACGCCGTTATTCAAACAAGACAATAATAGGCAGTTGTGTAGAAAGACTGACTTATCTAAAACTACTATTGAAACATGGACTCGTTCTTCTGCTGACAGAGGAAAAAAGTGGGTAACAGAGGCATAGGGTTTTTTAGTCGCACGCTTGTCGCACTGACCTGCTGTATTCAGAATCCATGTTCTCGTATGATTAAACCCTTCTTCACTCAAACTCTTGTTTCCTGTGTTTTCCTTATAGTCTTACTAATCAGTAACTATGAACATTACACGAACTTTATAATAGAATCAATCTTTCCATTTGCTAAGTTCGTGAATAAAGACATCATAATGATTTTCAGTTCAATAGAACTACTGTATTCTCAATCCATGTTTTCATGTAATTAAGCCCTTCTTTACCCAACCCTTTCTTTCCAGTGTTTTCCTTACAATTTTACCAATGAACATCTATGTGCGTTATACGAACTTTATAATAAAGACGAAAGTGATACTGAGTGTAAATGAATATGAGAAAAATAAATAAATTATTAAAGAGAGCGAAGAATAAAGAAAAAGTATTCGGACATCAACGGATAATGATTGCTATTTATATATATATTTATTCTAGCAGCATATCCCGGCGTTGCCCGGGCTTGATTCAAAAATCGTACGACTCATACAGCAATCGTCATCACTTGATTTAAAATATTTTTGCCCTTCCTCGCCTTTAAAGGAGTGCTCTTTGCCGTGCTGATGTTGCAACATGCCTTACTTCTTGCCTATCTCACACTGCGAATTTTTCTAAGCTCTATACTAAACATTAAATCTGTTACGAAAAAAGAACTAAACAAAATGAACACAAAACGATCAGCTTTAAAAAAGGACTCGTAACTGCAAAAAGCGAATAAAAAAAGAATGTTAACAACAAATAATTTTTCACACCCAACCCAGTTCTGCGGAATCAGAATCAACGTTGGGTTTAAGCAAGCGAATGAGCCAATTGGAGTAAAGTGCCATGCAGATTTAAATTTTTCACACTTGTGACGAATGCAGATATCGAATGTTTTTCCATGCTAGCATGCTAGTTAACATTCGTGTCAGTCAGCTGTTGGCTCTCACGCTGGCCAGTAGAATCTTCCTGCCTATTCGTGGCAGCCAGCTATAGGCTCTCACTCTGGCCAGTAGAAAAATGGCCGCAAACTACATGAAAACTGCAGTAAAAGCATGAAAAAATCGATTATTTTCACTATCGATGGAAGTTGGGAAATGCACAGTATGTCTTGTCCTTGCCACTAAGTTGGAGCATGTGCATGTAGATTTTGGTGCAAATCCGACGGAAATTGCGGCCGTGCATTCGTTTAAACACGCACACCCTGCATTTTATAGATAGAGACGCAATATATATATATATATATATATATATATATATATATATATATATATATATATATATATATATATATATATATATATATATATTAAGACTTTTTTATGTGATATCTCTTCCTCCCTCTTAATTATATCGGTTAAGGCACGTCAGGCTATATGACGGTTCCGTACGGGATACAGGTTCGATTCCTGTCGGAGGACGCATATTTTCTATAAAAATGTCTCGGACATTCAGGCCGGTAAATGTTGATAATACTGTTTATTATAAACAGAGCATTTACAAAGCAATACTATATGCCCAATCATCAAAATAACTTGTCCATCACCTCTCAAAACCTATATGTACCATAATACCACATATTCATGGAGGTACAGTGGAGTAATGGATAGCGTCTCGGATTGAGGAATCGGAGAGCCGAGTTCGAATTCCAGTCGAATCCATTACATTCACTTACGGAAACTCTTGGGAAAGGTGTGAATCCTTTTCTTCTCCCTATAGCCTTGGATGGCAAGGAGAAGTCTAGGAGAAGGACAAACTCGGAGTGGAGCCCTGAAGGCGAATGAAGGGCAACTCCTGCAGCCGCGTTGATACCAAACTGTATTGGTTTATCCTCTCCTTTGGACTCTGCTAGCAAGGCCGAGAGGGGGAACTAGATGTCTGAGCAGCCCTAGTTCTCCATACATCCCACCCAGGCTCGTAGCGCACCACGCTAATCCATCGTCTCTCGAGACGGACGGATGCCGTCGACGACGACCACATATTGACAAGGGACATAAAAAACCCACAAATAAACCAAAAACATTCCACTTCCTTTTATAGGAAGAAGCGTACAATGCATGCTGGGGTTTCTTCATAGGCTATAAAATAGGCCAGTTCTCGCTTTCATCAGACTCAGTCCCGATCGGCCGATTCAGGCAGTTCGAGAGAACCGAGACGAGGCTATGCCGACGGGCAGAGTCACTTCTGGGGAGATAGACAAACCCGACCCCGTGTATGCGGGGTCTACGGGTGACTTTTTTTGCCCAAACCTACAGGCTCGGAATCGCCCCACGAAAAAAACGCCTTGTGCCACATCCTGCCTTGTGGAGAGGTAAGGTAAATAACCTCAGTGCTGGACTCTCTTGTTTTGAAGTCAGACGGCTACGTTCGCTTAACGAACTTGCTCTTGAGTGTCTAATCCATTCCTTAGTTTGTGATCTTTTTGGCATATTATTGTTTCATTGACTTGTTACTATTAATTTGCCTTGCATATATTCTTCGCTTAGTTTATATTGTTTTCCCTATTCTTTTCCTTTTGTTTTTCTTGCTATTGCTTATTAGAAAGTTTGTCACTTCTGTTTGTCGAGCAATACTGCTATTTATTTAACCAATGGCCTCTCACTCTTGCTAATATGTATATCCACCACCGCCAATCTGTGCCCGCTTCTGCAGTGGTGGCATAAACGCACTAAGACGCTTATCCTCGTTTCTCTTATGATTATTTCCTATTATTTGTATGTGAAATTTTGCACGGGTTATATTTTAAATCGTGGTATTTATAGAATATAATTACAGTGTTTACGAGTGGAGGGAAAACATCAATATAGACGGAATAAATATTATCTCTGACTGCCACGTTAATTAGAAATAATGACTGTAATTATATATTTGGAAAAAATGCCAGGAAGCAAAAAATAAAATAATGATACAAACAAAAAAAAAGTTTTAATTAAAATGAAACATTACGAAGACATCGATTTATGCGCAATACGCACGCAACGTCTTTTCTAAAAGGAAACTCATTTCAAAAGCCAGCTGAGTACCCATCAAAAACGACAAGATTATTTACAAACGAAGCAGAAATTTGAGCAGAGTCGGCGCACTCTGCTTTTGACCAAATGATCGATCGTCAGCACCTTTAACTGGGATAGGAGTAGTATCTGTGCATTTTGTTATATAGCGTATGGATAACAGTTTAAAAAGAATCCATCAAGAAAGACGTTTTATACGGACAGTGGCCTTCAGCCGAAATAAAACAAAGGGAGACACTAACAAGGGTTTGATTGAATAATTGTTTTCTTTTTTACTGTAAATCAACCATTTGTAACACACACACACACACACACACACACACACACACACACACACACACATATATATATATATATATATATATATATATATATATATATATGTGTGATTTTATTTTTTTTGCTACTGAATAAGAGACTAACATTTTAAAAATTTTAGAATCATTACGTCCAAGAATTAAACATGACTGTCACAGTTCTGAGTTGACCTAAGTGTCCACTTTTACACACACTCACAAACACATTTCTCTATATCTTTCTCTCTCTCTCTCTGTCTCTCTGCTCTCTCTCTCTCTCTCTATATATATATATATATATATATATATATATATTTTTTAAATAAAAAAAATTATATATATATATTAAATAAAAATAAAAACAGACCACTTTAAGGTTCCATGTAATAAACTATTTCACCACAGCCCTTTTAAAGAACCGCGGATCATCAGACTTTACTTCCAAAGGTTGAAACGGAAAATGAAAAGAAATTTATACATTTTTGATGGGCAGTACTAAGCAGTACTACCTTTCTTTTCTGGGATGAAATTGTGTAAAAACTGTCCAAAAATATGCATTTCCGAGACGCTTTTGGCTCTATTTTTAGCCATCATCAAGGATCATTTTATTTTTACGTTAAAATAAATATATGGGTTATGTTATGTATGTACCTAGAGTTTACGGGATATTTTATTTTCCAAAAACGGTCAGCGCATAGTGGCCGTGTTCATACTTAATGTTATTGAATGCTGGCCTTTCTTCATTTTTTAATATGAAGCTTCCATTATTTTAAATATTTTTTACATGTGGATGAGGTTATTATGATTATGTTTTCTACTAGTATGTTTCGGGTGGAGTCTGGCAGCTTTTGTGTGTGTGTTTAAATAAGTTCCAATGGAGCTGTGGTCGGATAGGTGAAATGTAAGTCGTCGCGATAGGCATGTCGTAGTGTGACCATTGTAATTATTTATGCGTTTGGTTTGATCAGGAACACAATATCTTTAGCGTCATTGGAACTCGTAAATAATATTGGTTCTTTGTAGTTTTGATTTTGCAGGCGTGTTGTTATTTTTGACGATAAGGTTAGGTGTTTTAAATTTGTTGTTATAGATAATTAATTTAATTTTCTTGTTAGGGTCGATTGGTGTTGCGTATTTCTTTATGATATTTCTAAGGTAAAATTTATCTTGCTTATAGTTAACGTGTATTTCACTTTTGTATATGTTAATATTATGGTTTTTGTCTCTGTGTTCAGTATCTTCATTACTTGCTTTGGAAAGAAATAGTCTAATCTGGTGGTCGATGAGATCGTTAGTAAAACCATTGTTAACTAGTGTCTGTTGAGTTCTTTAAGAAAAAGTAGATGAAGGGATGAAATCTTGCGTTCTCTCTTTCGGAAATGTTTTATAACAGCTATTTTATATCTAAGTGGACATTCATTCTTAAAATTAAGGTGGCAGAACTTTCTGCTAGTGTTTTTTTATATAATGAGTTGGCGAAAGTGTTTTATTGTATTCTACAGGAACATCTAAGGATAGGAGTTTATTGTTTTGACTCATTTCGTAGGTAAAGCTGTATGGTATAAATATATATATATATATAGGTGATTGTATATATATATATATATATATATATATATATATATATATATATATATATATATATATATATATATATATAACAACACATCGTTGATATTTTCAGAAAGAATTTGAATTATATGAAAGTATGCGTTAATTGTTACAGGGTTAGTTTACAAAACTACTAAAAACAATTCACATTCTGTCAGCTGGGGCTTCAGAATACGCTGACTGCACCTGTGAAGAGAGATAAGACACACCCCTCAAAATGAGTCGTCCTGCATAATACAATAACTACATCCAACATCAAGGATTCTGATCAGAAGGTTTTGAAGAGCGTAGAACCAAATCTTAATTGCTGGTGTTCCCAGCTACACCCTGACCAGGGGTGGTAGTACCTGTTAGGCGCCCAGCTATGGGCAAATGGTTAACCCTCAAACTGGAGTCAAAGCGCAATGAAAGTGTAAAAATAGATTTTAGTTCCAGCAATATATTTTTGTAAAAAATGATTACCAGCATTGAATTTTTTCAGAAATAATTATTGCCAGCAATGCATTATTACCAGCAATAGCTTATTACCAGCAATACATTTTTAGAAAAAGAATATTACCAGCAATATAATTATGAAAGAATTATTACCAGAAATACATTTTTGAGATATAAAACATTACCAGAAATACATTTTTGAGATATAAAACATTACCAGAAATACATTTTTGAGATATAAAACATTACCAGAAATACATTTTAAAAAAATTACCGGTAGTACATTTAAAAAAAAATATTAGCAGCATTAAAATCTTGTCGTCATTAAGTACTAACTAAGGTTGATAAGCCGTAAAAAACAAAACAAAAAACAAAGATAGTTCATGTAAACTGATGTTAAAGGTGAGATTTAATGTTTATTATAAATTAGTTAGGCTAGGGTATATATTGTGGCATTTTTTTTAACGATCGTCAAATGTAAAACTTTATAAAAGATGGCAATTTTTCATTTTAAAATTGTAGTGAAAAGAAATTATTGGCATAATTTGTTATGACTTGTGTCCTAATGGTTGCTGTTGGCCAAATCTTTTTTGGATATCTGCCCCAAGAGTAATCAAATCTTAACAGTTAGCGGTCGGCTTGCTCTGCATATCTCATGCAGTCTTAGAAATGAACTCATTATCAGGAATTTTTGCTAATATGAAATCTGGGTCTTGGTAATGCATCATTTTGTTGTCAGTTATGTGAATAAAGATTAAAGAAACACAATGGTTTTGTTAGTTACACATGTAATCAAAATTGTTTTTCACCAATTCTGGAAGAGTGTGCGAGAACTGGTTGTTGGTTTGAAAGGAGTCCGAGAAACTGGTTGTTGGTTTGAAAGGGGTGCGAGAACTGGTTGGTGGTTTGAAAGGGGTGCGAGAACTTGTTGTTGGTTTGAAAGGGATGTAATAATTGGTTGTTGGTTTGAAAGGAGTGCGAGAACTTTTTGTTGGTTTGAAAGGGGTGCGAGAACTGGTTGGTGGTTTGACAGGGGTGTTAGAACTGGTTGGTGGTTTGAAAAGTGTGCGAGAACTTGTCGGTGGTTTGAAAGGGGTGCAAGAATTGGTTGGTAGTTTGAAAGGAGTGCGAGAACTGGTTGGTGGTTAGAAAGGGGTGCGAGAACTGGTTGCTGGTTTGAAACGGGTGCAAGAACTGGTTGGTAGTTTGAATGGGGTGTGAGAACTGGTTGGTGGTTTGAAAGGGGTGCGAGAACTGGTTGCTGGTTTGAAACGGGTGCAAGAACTGGTTGGTAGTTTGAATGGGGTGCAAGAACTGGTTGGTGGTTTGAAAGGGGTGCGAGAACTGGTTGGTAGTTTGAAAGGGGTGCGAGAACCATTTGTTGGTTTGAAAGGGGTGCGAAAAAGGAGAAGGGTTAGGAATCATTGGGCTAGAGAATTTGACGAAGCCCAACCCTTTTCAGACTGGTGTTGTATTTTTCTTCTACAAGCCTTTTTGCCCAACCAATTTATTAATTGTAAAAAAATTATTTACTGCTTTTCCATTAGCGTTTGACTTTCCTCTATAGTGGCTACCACCGAAGTCTTTCCTCTGCTATTTATCACAAAATGGAATAATATAATCTACGAATTTGAACTCAGCACCCGGGTGCCGTTTTCTGAGACGATAAAATGATAATAGAATATATCTGAAAAATTCGATCAGAGAAGAAGGATCATTCGAAGATATGTTTTGAAATATCACAAAGATGATGATCACCATCCGGAAAATACATGATTTAATAAACATATGTTTTAGACAAACATAGGGGGGCCGGAGACTGTATCATCCGTAACCCGATATTAAAAACCTAAGGCAGAATACACCAGCCACAATGTGTCGATTATGTTTCAATTTAAATGTACATTGTAATCGACGTCTTTTTATAAAACAATTTTGGATATAAAAGAGACATTTCTAATCCGACTTTACCTCACTTTCCTTTTCAGACCCGGACCTCAATCACATTTTTTTGGTTGTGTGTATGTGGTGGGGTTGTTTTCTTGACAGCACCTTTTTTTTTCTTTACTGTTTACTTCCTTGACCGTTTTCGGTAATATTCTACACCCTCCCCACACACTTTCTTCTTCGCTACTTTTTGACGTGATCTGTAAGATCGTCTATTTTGATTTAGTACTGCTTGCCACAACCCAGACATCTTTCGATCTGTGGAGAGGAAGGAAAGCAACCAAATCACAATTCCTTCCGACCGTCACCAAAATTCTTCTGTCTGTTCGTCGTAATTTTAATATACGTTCGTTTTAAAGAAAAGAGCCTGCTTCCTGTTAAGAACTGGACATTATAATAGCAGTTTAAAAGACACACACACACACACACACACACACACACACACACACACACACACACACACACGCGGACACATACACGCAGACAACTTTTGTCCGAAATATAACCAGCCATTTAATATTAACAAAAAATCAAGAATTAGCAATCCTCCTCCAAAATGCTCCACTCGCAGGCAAGCGCACTTAACACAACTACGGTTTCAATTCTCAAAACCGCTAGTTATATCTTCAATCGGGACTACCATCGGCTGTAGTGTCACGATTTCCTGAAAATCACCTTCAGACTGAATTCTTCACACTTTAAATCTAATAAAAGCCTGAGAGTTATATAAAACTGTAAGGCGGCTGTCAATTCTAAAAGGTTTTACGATTGTCTTGGTGGACGGTATTTGATCATTTCACCCCAAGTAAGGCAATATACCTACTAAGTTTGGTCTGGTATGTTTTGTTTTACGGTATATCAACACCTCAATGGGTTATTTAATGCCGACAATATTTTTATGGCTTGTAATATTCTATCGTGACTAACATATTGGTATATTCCTCTTGTTAACGACTATACATTATGTCTTCTTACAATTTTAATTTCGTCCTTTCGTCTTGCTTTTCTTAACTAAGTTATCCATCCTTTATTTTTCAAAAATGGATTGCTGGTAATAATGTATTGCTGGTAATAATTTTACTTCAAAAATTTATTGTTGGTAAATTTTCTTACAAAATGTGTATTTCTGTTACTAAAACCTATTTTGACACTTTCATGGCGTTTTGATCCCAGTTTGGGGGTTAACTATTTACCCATAGCTCGGACCCTTACAGGTGCTACCACCCCAGGTCAGGATTTGACTTGGGAAAACCAGCAATTAACAGGTGGTTGCACGCTTCTCAAAACATCCTGATCAGAGGCCTTGCAGTTGGATGTTGTTTATCGTCTTACCAAGGAAGTGACTGTAAGGTATCGTCATACCCAGAACACCCCGTTCGGTGGTGGTGTATTACCCCACTGCAGAGGTGCAGTCGGCGTATTCTGAAGCCCCAGCGGTCAGGACGTATAGTTACTATGACGCAAGGGGTTACTGTGTGTTAGAGAATATGAAATAAAAACATTATTAAGGAGAGAGGACAATAAAAGAAGAGGAATCCAAAAGTGTAGTAGAGGCCGATTGACAATTCAAATCCCTCCGGTATACTTGCTCAAGAATGTACAAACTATCCGGTTATTAACCCAGATACGTGGCGGAATCTGGTCATTTACACAGCTGAGCAGCAACCCGAAAACCACAATTGATCAAGGGATTGATGATGTTGATGCTGAGTGAGCCTTAGTAACTGGGTGGAGACCGCATAATCTGGCCCGAATGGTACTGTGCCAAGACAATTACATTCAGAGTCTCGGCCGCGATGATTTGCAACAGAACAAATATCGACTGCTTCGAACTGGCTTCATCAAACCAGTTCCATTCACAAAGCCTATGTTGACGTATGGTGTAGTTTTAATCCACTTTTACAACAGTACCTCACACTTGGATACTTCCCCCACCCAATATATATATATATATATATATATATATATATATATATATATATATATATATTCTTATATATATATATATTCTTATATAAATATATATATATATTCTTATATATATATATATATATATATATATATATATATATATTCTTATATATATATATATATATTCTTATATATATATATTCTTATATATATATATATATACTTCCCCCACCCAATATATATATATATATATATATATATATATATATATATATATATATATATATCGCTATATAAAATACAGTTGTCATTAGGGCTGTTTATCTTATCAGCACTATTTACATTATTCGGACTATTGGAAAATTCGTAAAATTAAGGAATCAACACATATGCTAGGCCACAAAAATCTCCTGAGTCGATCAAGCATAGAAATGAATACAATATGGGAACCAGTAACAAGGAGTGCCAGAGAAAAGCAATAATAACAAACAAAAATTGCAATATGAGCACTGGTAAAAACATGAAATGATAACAGCAAAAATAACAATATGAGCACTGGTAAAAATGGTTGCTGAGACATTAGATTTATAATACCTAGAAGTTCATGAACAGATGTCCTCAAGGACATAATACCTCAAGGACACATGGCACAGTGAATAAAGGCGTTGGTTAGATCCAGTGACCGGACCCAAAGTGAGTTCAATACCCGGTTAAGGCAGTGGAGAACTTGGTGAGGGGAATTAACAGGAGATAATAGATAGATATGGCACATGGCACTAGAACAGTCTACCCCAGTGAGCAAAATAAAGGGTTCAGTTCGACATTCCAACCATCTGAAGAAGGCCGGAACGTACAACGGCCAAAACGTTGTAACAAATATGGCGAAAAAGGTGAGGACAATAGTCAGAATAATGTAAACAGTGTACATAATATCTCATCTCAGAAATATAGACAGATACTGAAGGTCCGAAACGTTGTGATAAATATGGCGACAAAGATGAGGACAATAGTCCGAATAATGTAAATAGTGTACATAATACCTCATCTCAGAAATATAGACAGACGTCTGCTGCAATGGCTAGCTACCCCTTTCGGCAGACACACTCTCTGTCATATTTTCGTTTCCTCAACATACAGAGTGCCAGACTATAGTTTAAATTGCAACTAAGCCTAGTGGACATTAGTTATAGTTTCTAGGAGAGAGCGCATTATATTCGAACAAAATTAGTCATGGGGTTCCATGAGCGAGAAAATATTTCCAGTTTGTATTTCCCCATTATGGGTATTTGTATAAAGTGTATACTGACACTTTAATACAACGAAGGGAAAAGAATAGTTGAAAGAAATAAGGACATACATTCATTATTCTAAAACTGATTTCTCTATACCACTGGCATACAAGAAATTATATGCAGATGTATTAATACTTATCACTATAAGACAGAGAACTTATAACCCACGCATACATCGAAATAGTGTGAAAATGTGCGAAAAGCGAGAGGGTCTTACTTGTAATATTTTCCGAGGGGAAAGAGAGCAGGCCGGTGGTGTCCAGTATGTATTTGATGAGACAATCTGGTTTACACTGAACGCCCTAAGGCTCTTGACGTTCGTCTTTTCCGTTATCTATATAGCAGCTGACTAGTAAAGAAGGCCAACTTGCTATTCAACTCTCAAGTAACTGGCTTTTGGCACTACGTGCCGGCCGTCATGTAACCCTCGTAAATTCTTTCTTTTTCCAAAGGGAAGTAATCACCCTTTATATCTTTACACCAGTATGATTTCACTCTAGCATAAAATACCAACAGCTCTCTGAAATTCTACAAAACTCGTGGACAGTCTTTCAATCACTTCTCAACTCGGCTGCAACGTCAGGAATCGCCTCCCCTGGCCAGAGTTATCAAGAAAAGACATTCCGAAAAATAGTTCATCTTGAGATTAGAATTCTGATCTTAGGGTAACATGGTCATTTGAATCATTCGATCGCCAAGTTATTACATAAAAATGACTTGAATTTATGTTATTGCATCAAAGTAAAGATGATGTAATGCTCTAAAATGAATGGAGACCTATGGTAAATGAAATTAAATTAAGGAAGGTAAAACGTAATATCATTATTCTGTGTTAGAATTACCAAATTTGGGCATGAAACCGTAATGGCTAATATATAATATGCTTAGGGTAAGTAACAATAATGTATGTAACTAAGGCTAGACAAGTATTTCTTAACCAGAGGTGCTCGCACCACTTAGGGATGCGTATCGCTTCCTTGTGGGGTCGAGGATTCTGAATCATTAAGGTTGATTTATTCAGGAAAATTTCGTGTAGGTGTTTGACGATCTGGCCTAAAGTTTATTTTTTATTTTATTTTTTAAGCTTATCACCCCAAGCAAGGCTGGAAGCCACTAGCACGCAAGGGGTTACAGAAGGTTTGGACGAAGAGCAGATAGGAGTGGTAAAGGAGAGGATGTGGAGAAAGATATTGCATCGATTAAGGCAAGGGGGTAACAGAAGATTTGGAGCGAGAGCAGATAGGAATGAAAGGTGAAAGGATGTGGAGAAGGGAAGTGGATAGATCAAGGCAAGTGGAGATGTCGATTGAAGTTACACTTAAATAGTTGGAGATTGTATTTGTCAGGTAAACAGGAATAAGGAAGGGAGTTCCACAGGCGAGATGTGCGAAACATGAAGCTATTGGAGTAGAAGAGACGTCTACATCTAACAGTTTCAACTGTGAAGGGGTGGGAACGGGATGCCAGCATCGTAGGACGTTTAAATTCATATTGTAGAAATTTTAACAACTACTAACATCGTAATAGCGTAAATGTATACTGAGGGAAAACAACGAGAGAAAATTGCTGACAAAACTGCGGTAAATTTAAAACGTACTAATTCCCTTGGGAAAGGTATGAATCCTCTTCTCCGGGATCCCCGGCCATGGGTATATAGCAGGACAGAGGGGGTTCTATAGACTTGGATGGGAACTGCTCCGACGCAGAAAGAAATGGCAGCCTATTGCGGGAAACAATCTGCCTAGTTAGTTATATATTGAAAGATACCTGATCGCCTAAGTGTGTATCACGCATGGGACATAACTGACTGGAGTGTGAAGTTTGTTTTCAAAAATCGCGGAACAACTGCTCAAATATTGTTGTGGTGTTTTTGCCCAAAATGTGAGGTTTAAATATTGTTGAATTGGGTTAGTGTTTATACAGAATTTTTTGTATGCATGATAGGGGGATAGTGTAAATATTTATATACACACACACACAATATATATATATATATATATATATATATATATATATATATATATATATATATATATATACAAGGTGTCCTAAAGTTCTCACTTTAAAAAAATTATAACTTTATTTTTATTTGCGATAGAAACAATTTGTAAAAAGGATAAGAAAGAAGTAAATCTATATTTTTTAAGGTTTTATTGAAATTTTATTTAAGTTTCTACATGTCCTCCATCATTAGCAATACAAAGGGTAATACGATTTGTGCAGTTCACGGAAAACATTTGCCAACTTATTTACAGTAATGCCTGAAATGACATTAGTTACTTTAGCTATACTTAAAACTAGGTACATTAAACTTTATAACATTTTTTACAGATTATTTCTATCGCAAATACAAATAAAGTTATAGTTTTTTAAAAGTATACACGCATCTTATGGACACCCTGTATATATAAAACCTGGAATCGCCACCCCTGCCCGGTGTTACCAAGGAAACATTTCGACAAAACGTCCAACCGTGAGATTAGAACTCGAGTCTCGTGGCAGGAAAGATATCATTTTACTCATTCCAGTAAGAAATGGATTAAATTTATTTTGTTCAAGATAACATAATCCTCTTAAATCAACTGAGATTTAAGATAAAGGAGATTAAATTAAAAATGTTAAAAATGTAATATCATTATTTTGTGTTACAATTACTATTTTGAGCAAGAAACCTTGGTGACTAATATGTCATACTAGTATATCATTAACTACTAATCATGTGTAGCAGTTAAGAAAAAATAGAATACCGTTGTAACTTGTACTCTTCAGGAAACACAAGAGAGGAAGCAATGGAATTTTGAACATTTGTTTGGCAGTCGGTCAACGTAAGAAACAGGGAATCTGTTCTCTTTGTCGACCAGGTTTTATGTTGTAGATCCTATCTGATTGGATGGATGAGACTAGAATACATTTTAATGAGACCGTCTGGAAATCTATAGAGATTTTACAAACGTAGCTTAGATGTGGCACAAATCCACCGTCAGGAAAGATATAGAAATCTTCCAAGCTTAGCTTAGATGTGGCACAAAGCCGCCGTCTGGAAAGCTATAGAGATTTTCCAAGCGTATCTTAGATGTGGCACAAAGCCGCCGTCTGGAAAGCTATAGAGATTTTCCAAGCGTATCTTAGATGTGGCACAAGGCCGCCGTCTGGAAAGCTATAGAGACTTTCCAAGATGTAGCTTAGATGTGGCACAAAGCTGCCGTCCGGAAAGCTATAGAGATTTTCCAAGCGTATCTTAGATGTGACACAAGGACGCCGTCTGGGAAGCTATCGAGATTTTCCAAGCGTAGCTTGATGTGGCACAATGCCACCGTCTGTAAAGCTATAAAAGAAATCCCTTTCCCCTTTCAGATGTTCTTTTTAATTAGTTTCCTTATTCTGGTTCTACGTCTATCTGTTACGCTATTAGATACTGTTACTATTACAAGGAGTGATGTTGATTGTAAACAACTAGCCAATTCATTGCAATCTCAAACTATTATTACCCGGGGACGCTGTGAAGTCCTGCTACAAAAGGCCAGAGTTCTATCCTTTTTATTCTGCTTTCACGTCGAGTTTTGAGTACAACACTTCCCCGTTGCCTATACCTGTCCGAGTTTCCATCTCTCCTAATCTGCCGGTATAAAAAAATCCGACAACACAATATTATACCTTAGTATATGCACGGCAATGCTTTATTTATTGGTAAAAATGCTACCGCACACTACCGTGATTTCAACGACTAGGCCTCTTCAGGTAGCTGGGTAACAAATCAATATCTATTCACCTTTTCCAACAGTCCAAAAACGAGATGAAGGGGCAATACATATACAGAAAAAGGAACCATGCAATATTAAATGAACATAAGGAAAATGTATTCCTTTAAAAACTGATTCTTTTAATTTGCCTGAAGAAGGTAACGAGATCGGAAACCCGGGTAGAATAATAAAATATAATATAGCCACTAAAACAAATCCACGTTATAGCCAAAAACGTTTGCGGTTTCTCTCTTTAAAATCGACATTTTTTTCTCTCGTTGAAACAATTATAAACCTTTCCATCACTGTACATATATATATATATATATATATATATATATATATATATATATATATATATATATATATATATAAATGTAAAAGAACGAAGTGTAAGATTTCAGCGATCGAAACATTAATTTAAAACAGAGCTCAACAGAAAAGTAGAACAATAAATATTTATTTAGTATGCCTTTATACATTAGATTTTCCAAAGACGGAAGGAAAAGATATGCTTCGTTAACTGCATTTCGGAACAAAATATTTTAGTAGCATTGTGATTTCCCACCTGAAGAAACGCTAATTTTTTAACGTTGAAACAACATGAACAAATTTGTAGTGGATATATGTTCTCATATAACAGTGTATAATCTCTCTCTCTCTCTCTCTCTCTCTCTCTCTCTCTCTCTATATATATATATATATATATATATATATATATATATATATATATATATATATATACACACACATATATATATATATACACACACACATATATGTATACAGACACATATATAGATATATATACACACACATATATATACCCACACACACATATATATACACACACATATACACACACACACATAAACACACAAACACACAGACATTACATATATATATATATATATATATATATATATATATATATATATATATATATATATATAGGGCGGTTCTCGCGCGTATGTATACCTAATAACATTGAAGAAGCCAACCTAATAGTGAGATAATCACCATCAACTCTTGCAAATTATAGAAACTGAGCATTTTTGGAGATATCTTCCATATCTGATTACGCAAGAAAGTAAAAAAAAAAAAAAAGAAAAAAAATGTCCATCCTGTTCTGATCAAGGGTCACCAATTTTATTTTGTTTGAGTTGTAACAAAGCTTCTTTTTTTTGACCCCTTTTTTACTTTTTTGCTTTAGATGCTCTTCTGTTTGATTCAATTTTCACTTCGCGGGCAGCACTTGCTGGAATTGTATTCTTCGTCGGGGGTTGTGGAAATCGGTTTATTGCTTTCGCATTTTTGGATAGATTCTGCAAATCTGCCGAGCGCAAGAAAAGGAAAGGACACCGAACGATATCCGTTTTGCCTACGTATCGATTCTTATTTATACAAGAATAATCGCAGGTGATCGTCTCGGGTGTGGCTTTCGCGGGAAAAGTTGTTAGTGCTCCGCCTGTGACATGGGAAATATCCGAGGTGTATTTTGGAAAATATATTGACAGAGACACGAGGACATATTCCATCGATTAGTAGGTATGTTTGATATATAATAAAATAGTATATATATATATATATATATATATATATATATATATATATATATATATATGATCTCTTTTTCTATCTATCTCTCTTTCTTTCTTTCTCATTGTCTCTCTCACTCCTCGTTCCGACTATCTCTCTTTCAATCACTAACTCACTCACTATTTTTCTTTCTCTGTGTTTAGCTCTTTCGCTTTCTCTCTCTCATTATCTCTCTATCTCTATCTCTCTCTTTATCTATCTCACTCATTCCCACTTTTTATCGCTTACTATCTTTCTCTCTCACTCTTTATTTTTTTCTCTCACTATCTTTTTTCTCTCTTTATTTACTAGCACACGCTCTCGGTCACTCCTTCTTCTGTCTCACTCTTTCTCTATTTTCCTCTCCCTCTCATTTACTCTTTTACTTTGCCTCTGCCATTATCTATCAGGTTCTATATCATTCTCTATCTTTCTCTTTTTCACCCCCTACCACCGTCTGCTTCTCTATTTTTCTCTCACCCTCACTTTCTTTCTCTCATCCTCTTTCTATAACCCTCTCTCTCTCTCTCTCTCTCTCTCTCTATATATATATATATATATATATATATATATATATATATATATATATATATATATAAAGATAACATCATCGCGTCTTTCGAATTTAAAATTTTAACGTTTATTTAGTTTGTAAAAAAATAGCAACATGATTACGCTACAAGATAATTGGCAAATGTTTGTTTAAAAAAAAAAAAAATTTGACTAAAAATATTGACCCTGAAGATGAACAATAATGTTCGAAAGCGCTAGGTCATCGTACGGACAATACATATTTCGAAACCATTTTCAAATAAAAAGTCTCATTAGAGAATATGAGAAAATTCAAAAGAAAATATGCAAGACAATGTTGTCTTTAACATTCAATACTACATGTTTAAAAGAAAAGTTGCTGCCAAATTACACATATATAAAGATATATATATATATATACATACATACATACATACATACATACATATATATATGTATATATTTGTGTGTGTGTATGTATGCATGTGAGGTAAATACGTTTCATCGTATCCTTTTCTATCCTTCTCTCATCCTCACTTTCTTTCTCTCATCCTCTTTCTCAAACTCTCTCTCTCTCCATATATATATATATATATATATATATATATATATATATATATATATGTATATGTGTGTGTGTGTGTGATGTAAATATGTCTAGTATATAGGGTAAATCCATTCAATCATATAAAGTCGTATCACCATTATTCAGTTTTCAATTTATTTCCGTTGGATTTCTATAAACACACCACCATATTTCAGCTAAATTTTTATTCCATCATCGGAGGTCGATGCAAATGTCTGCAGCCATTCTCATTCGCCATCTTTTATTCATATCAATTCGGTGAATCACTATTCGGTTCCCTCCTTCAATATTTCCTTTATTCTTCTATTACCTTACATCAACGGCCAGGCAAATTGTTTATCCGAACAAATGAGGTTTGCCCGAACATTTCCATCTTTTCCTGACAATATCTACCATTCGCCCATACTTAGAATGGTGCCGCCACATATGGTCGGGTGCTCCTGCAATATATTTCAAGATCTCTGATAAAATCCAAAGAAGAATCTGCAATATCATTGATCCTAGAGAACGTTTCGGCCACAGTCACTTTCTTACCGCCGCAATGTATCTGTGCCTTTCTTAAAAAATACTTTCAACGTAATTGTTTTGATGAGCTTTGCTCTACGGTACGAATACTTTAGGAATTTAAGTGCGGTATTAAATTGGCGGAAAGATCTCATCATTTTACACTTGAAATGGCTTGATGAAACCGCAAGTTCTATGTTAACAGTTTCTTCTCTCGTATTTCTCACTAGTGAAATTCACTTATGGATTTTTGCCTTCCAGTCAGGATTTATCTTCAAAAATTTAAATTCACTGTAAATCATTATCTTCTGTCTTCTTTAATGTCTGTTTCTTTATGGCTCTCGCTACTAACGTCTTGCATCTTAGTGGCTTTGTTGCCGTACTTGGTTTGAAACCATAATACATACAAACATGGTGGCTGTCGATTCGCAAACCGAGTATGGCCATCATTGACATGCCCAGTCTTTCACTCAAATTTCCCTTCGCCACAACACAGCATTCATCGATTGTGTGAACTACAGTGGCTCACGAAGCCAGCCATTGATCTGCATTTTTTGTCATATATATATATATATATATATATATATATATATATTGTCACACACACACACACACACACACACACACACACACATATATATATATATATATATATATATAATAGCTGGCCATTCGTATTCGAGGATACCCGAGTACCAGGGCGGCTAGCCACTCCCTATTGCAGACGCTCGCTCAGGCACATTTGTGTTTGATCAACACGCACGGAGACCACCTGTGGTTTATACTGCAACTATAGTTACAGTTTCTGGCAGAGAGCGTGTTATCTAGCATGATCAACAATTTGAACAAGGCCAGCACACTCAAAGCCTCGGTCACGATGACTTGTGACTTCCTGATAGCACAGCTATCAACGGTCCCAAGTGTTCCATCTACCCAATTTCACTCACAAAGCTTTTCAGGGACTTTCCAAAGATGCTGCACGCTGGGATTATCCCCGCTCCATACCGATTACATCAAGAAGTCTCCCTGCTTACAAATCGACCATATATATATATATATATATATATATATATATATATATATATATATATATATATATATATATATATGCACATTATTAATATATATTCATGGCATCTTTATTCAGCAATTAGATTATTATTCCGTTATTAGTGCAGTTTCGACAGGCTTTGGAATAACCTACACGGGATAGAGATATTTGAAGTCGGGAAATATTCCAATATGCCATATTCCGTAAATTATTAGACACTTGCAAAACCTTCCAGCGTTGTTGTTGTTGTTGTTTTTTCTTGTTTAGTTTTTTGTTTTTTTTGGGGGGGGTTTGCTTTTCTTTTTTTCCTTTGATTTTTGTTTTTGTCTTTTTGATTAAATCCATTCATAAGAACGCTTAGAAAAATATTTTCTATAGTTTTATTATCTAACAACTTCTCGATAAACAAAACATTCCATCGTAAAGAGAACGAATTTGTTTTTGGTTTCTGGGAACCCCGCATCCATATTTCGTGATTCTTAACTGAAAATGTGCAACATGTCTTGAAAATAAACAGTATGCAGAAGAACATCCCCTACTATCACAAGGAGAGTTTGCCTTTTTTTCTTTTTTTATCTAAGAGCCAATGGTCGCGCGTATGCAGTAAAATTACAGGACGCCATTACTTGGGAAGAGAAAAAAATTATTCGTTTCTTTTACTTTCTTCCGTTACATCATCCAAACAAGAAAGCTAAACTAAGAAAAATATGTCGAGCAATAAGTTAGTCAGCTTCCAAAAGAAAAAAAAACTCTCAGGAATGAACCACTTTGATTTTCAGACAAAGAACTGTATTCACCAAGTGATTTAAGTCGTGAGGTTAAAGGTCAGTGATTATCACGTCTAAAAATGAATTTTTCACCGACAGTTGAGTTAGTGATTTTTATTCCGTCCTCAATCGATTTTTCTGCGTTATATTCTTTTTTTTTTTCGTAAATACACTTTTCATCGATAATGATTAGCATGTCTAAAAATGACATTTTTATAGCAAGCATGAAAAAAAAAATACAATGTTTAAAACCTGACCGGCGTTCTTTCTTTAGTAATTGCCAAAATATTTTTTCTGAGATTGTAGAAGATTTTCGAGGTTTGCAAGGAACTATGCATGTATTATAGAAAAAAACTTCTGTTTTCTTAATATTGAGCGGATAATATCGCTGTAGATATTTCAGCATATCAAACTACATAATAATTATCAATGTGTATTTACTTTATATATATATATATATATATATATATATAACTGAACAAAGAAGTCAACACTTAGAGGTGACCTGGTTGACTGACGATTGCATCTAGCATGAAACAGTGTTGACTTCTATGTTCACTTTTATATTTACACACGCTCTATCTCTGATATTGAGCACTCATAAATCATATCCCATAAATATAGCACACTTTAGGACTATATTTCTTCACATATATATATATATATATATATATATATATATATATATATATATATATATATATATATATATATATATAAGGGTTGTATACCAACTCGTTAGTAAATATATGAGTGATTATTTTCCTTCGTCGTTTAAATAATCCATGCAAATAATATATTTATGTGCATTTAGACAGAATGAACCGGCAATCGGTTTCTTTACTCCTAAGTTTCTTGTATTGCAGACTTATTTGTTCAAGCCTTTCATGTGAGCCACTCAGATACATTTGACTATTAAGCAGCTGTGTTGCTTCAACTTGGTTTTGAAATAGGATTTGTCGAAATTATTCGATAATTATAATTTTAACATGGATATATTATAAAATCACTACAAAAATAACCATTTTGTTTCAACACTACTGGCGTCTTATCAAGTGAGGCTGTTGAAAGTAGAATAAAGTGTTTTAAAAGATTCAAATCAATAAATGAAAGGCATTTACAAGTGATCATACACACATACATTAATAAAGACACACACATATACATACCAAGAATAGTCAATAAAATATTCAAATTTGAAAATGTTAGTAAAGGGATACAAACATACTATTAAAATATAATTTTCGTGGGCATAGATATATAGATAAAAAGGATTCAATAGATAATATATATAAAAATGGCACAACATATATATATATATATATATATATATATATATATATATATATATATAAATATTTATATAATATATATATAAATATATATATATATATATATATATATTAATACATGTTTCATTAAATAATATAGATAAGTGTTGTCTATATATTTTATGTAAGTTTTTTTCATATAGTCTGATAATCTTAATAACATTATCATTAAACAATGAAAGAAAATCACAATATTCATACATACTTTTTTTTTAATCCAATCTAAGCTTTCGGCTTACATAAGCCATTATCAAAGATGACAATTACACTCTATATTAAGCAATACACGAACAAGAAATTGATGATAGTCTGTTTTTGTTTACATGGATGATTTCCAAGCAACGATAAACACGTGCATATAATGAAAGCGAAAATCGCACAACAGCTCATGACGTCACACATGAACACGCGAGAGTGAATCCGATGAGTATTGAGTATGGAAAAATATGCCTAAATATATATATATATATATATATATATATATATATATATATATATATATATATATATATATATATATGTATTATAAACTGTTACATTCGTACATGCAAGTTACCGCGACAAAAATGCATATTTGTTTCGACGTCTAAAACGTCTCGTCTGGCGTCTAAGAATGGTGGTTAGCATCAAATCCCTTGACGAGACGTTTTTGGACATCGAACTAAATATGCATTTTTCTCGCAGTAACTTGCATGTTCCACTGTAACAGTTTATATTGAATATTTATGGCTCTTCTCTTGTATTGAGCCTTTTTTTAAATCAATGTTATGAACGTTTGCATTTATATTAATTTGTTCTCTTTACATTTGGTTATATATATATATATATATATATATATATATATGTGTGTGTGTGTGTGTGTGTTTGTGTGTGTGTTTGTGTAATTTGTGTTTCTGGAAACATCCTACAATGTTTATAATATATTTCTACATAATTAGATACACCACATAACCATTTCCTTTGAACTTTTAAAATTTCATAACGTATTCTTCGAACTTTTGGCTTGTATAATAAAATTTTTTTCAGCCTTCATATGATTAAAATTCTTCGCCATGCACGTGATAACATCATCGTGTCTTTTGAAATTAAAATGATTTTGTAACGTTTATTTAGTTTGTGAAAATAAAATGTAGCAACATGATTCCGCTACAAGACAATTTGCAAATGTTTTTAAAAATTTGACTCTACATATATATAAGACATTGTTAAAAATTTTAACCCTGAAGATTAACAATGATGTTCGAAAGTACTCGGTTATCTTATGGACAATATTTATTTCGATATATTTTTCGAATAAAAAGTCTCATTAGAAAATATGAGAAAATTCAAAAGAGAATATGCAGGATTATGTTTTCTTTGACATTCAACACAACATATATATATATATATATATATATATATATATATATATATATATATATATATATATATATATATATATATACTTATATATTGTATATATACACACATATATATATATATATATATATATATATATATATATATATATATGTACATATACATGTCCAGATATATTGTGTATGTCTATTCATATTTGCGTGTACTTCTGTATATATCGATTTATGTATGTATGCATGGATACATGTATATGTGTCTGTGTATGTATATGGATATATGTTTATGTATGTATATGGATATATGTATATTTATGTATATGGTTGAATATGTTTGTAGTTATGTGTATGTGCGTATATGTCTGTACTTGTAATTATAGGTATGTATATGTTTGTGTGCATATATATATATATATATATATATATACATATATATATATATATATATATATATATATATATATATATGTATATATATATATATATATATATATATATATATATATATATATATGTGTGTGTGTGTGTGTGTGTATGTGTGTCGGTGTATGTGTTTTTGTTGACACCTATCATATGTGAGCTTGTTTGTGCGTATGTGTAGGTATGTAAACTTTGGTTTATATCTACAATTGTGTATGTATATGTATATATATGTGTGTGTATTTGTATGTGTGTATATAAACATATATATATATATATATATATATATATATATCAGTACACTCACATCCAATCATATCTGTGTATATGTCGATGTGTTGATTTGGGTATTTATGCAAGATTATATATTCGTATATGTGGTGTATGTTCGTATATCTTCGTATATGTATATTTATGTATATCTTTCTGTCTTGGAATATATCATCAATACTAACTAAAATCTACTTTTGCTTGATAAGGCTTTTTAATTGCTTATAGACTTACTTTTTACTTTTTAAAATATGTTATGGACATTACTGTACTTTATCGTCAATAAAATAATATTGTTAGTATATGTGTAGGTTATGTATGCGTATATATGTATATATATCTATATATTTAAGTCTTCCTTTTTTATGTTTTTTTTGTTTTCTTTTCTGTATATGCCTGTGCTTGTATAGGTTTTTGTATGTTTATTTTATATACGTATATGTATACATACATATATTTATCTCTGTATATATATATATATATATA
>OZ038514.1:59566797-59611797 GCA_964036315.1 Acanthosepion esculentum | reverse complement strand
TAGAATTCTACTCGATTCGTTCTCATCTTCCATATATATATATATATATATATATATATATATATATATATATATATATATATATATATATATATATATAAATTTACAAAGTGTTTTAATCAGTAGTACTGACATTCCTAGTCTCTAGTGCAGAATCCTTAACTGTACCAATGACACATCAATCAAAATGTTGTCTTTCTCATGCGTTGTCTACGTAACATCTGCAATAGATATCTGGGTGATCGCATTAGAATCTGAATAATGTATTATTCAACACGACAGCTATTGAAACAATCCTCATGAAAATTTTAACTCAGTAGGCAGGACAGCTTCCTCTTATACATCATAGGAGACTTCCAAAACAATTCCTCTTAGGAAAGCTTTGTAAAATTCTGGTCACTTCCGTTTGACAAACAAACTCAAAGTCAATCTGAAGCGATGCGACATCCATTTTCCTTCCTGGGAAAATGTTATATAGGAATAAAAAGTGTCGCTGCCGACACTTGAGTTTGAACATAGATCGCCAGTGAGCAAAGACAGGTGATCCCATTATTGAATTAATTAGACCACGTGGCCACAGACGAAACGCATATATGGGAGGTAGCGTGACGTGTAACCGATCACTATTTCTAGTCTATCCTCTATACTATACGGATCGCTTTTCCTATTCTTTCCTCTACTACTATACGGACAGCTATTCTTTATACTATTCCCTGTACGATTTCTCTATTCGCATCACTATACGGATTACTATTCGAGCGAGTATTATCGACCAAGTGCTATGAGTGCGAGTGTTATTCGAAGGCGTCTGACACCAGCATTGTTCAACGGCGTTACTATTGTTGCATCTGCGATTACAAAGTCTCTACTACAACGAGCATTACGAAAGTGATGACGAGCATTCGTTGGCATTACAAAAGTGGCAACATCACAAAAATCAAAACGTCAAAAGGAATGAGATGGCGCCTGTTATCTAAAAAAAAAGGTTTGTGCGACACCGCCTTGAACAATGGGGATCACCTGCGTGCAAATATTAAAGTAAGTTGGCAGCAGGATGCTCCTTTCAATGATAGCCTTTTACCTTACATTGCGGCCTAGTCGCACGCAGTAAAGCAGGCCTTGTTGTCCATTCGTGGTAAAATGGGACAATGTTCCAACCACTCGGAGCAAAATAAGTCTGGTTAAATGTCGACAAAACGCTTTATTTTATTTTTTTAAACTTATTTTACTGAACCGTCATTTGTTTGGTTTGTTTTACCTCATATCAACCTCAAAGGGTCATTTAATGCCGAAAAAGTTTTCATTTCTGGTAATATTTTTTCTTCAAGTATGTATAGCTGGTAACGTCATTTTCCCTGAAAAATGTAACGCTGGTAAAATTATTTTTCAAAAACGTATTGCTGGTAATATTATTTTTTTCGAAAACGTATAGTCGGTAATACTATTTTTCCAAAACATACATCTGGTAATATTATTTTTTCCAAAATGTATAGCTGGTAATATTATTTTTCCAAAACGTATAGCTGGTAATATTATTTTTCCAAAACTTATAGCTGGTAATATTAATTTTTTCCAAAACATATACCTGTAAATATTTTTTTTTTTAAATGTATAGCTAGTAATATTATTTTTCCCAAAACATACATCTGGTAATATTATTTTTCCAAAATGTATAGCTGGAAATATTATTTTTCCAAAACGTATAGCTGGTAATATTATTTTTCCAAAACGCATAGATGATAATATAATTTTTTTCCAAAACGTATACCTGGAAATATTATTTTTTTCAAAAATGTATAGCTGGTAATATTATTTTTCCCAAAACATATAGCTGGTAATATTATTTTTTCAAAAAACGTATAGCTGTCAATATTTTTCAAATACGTATAGCCAGAAAAACTATTCTTTAAAAAAATATATAGCCGGTAATATTTTTCCAAAATTGTACAGCTGGCAACATTATTTTTCCAAAAACGTATTATCAGAGTCCCTGCTGTTGGACGTAGTTTATCGTCTAACCCAGGACGCGGATGTAGTTTATCGTCATACCCAGGACGAGATCTGGATTTGGGGATGTTGTTGGACGTATTTTATCGTCATACCCAGGACGCATCTTTAGTTTATCGTCATACCCACGACGTGGATATAGTTTATCGCCATACCCAGGACGTGGACACGCGCTGGAAGTTAACTATTTGCCCATAGCTGGGACCCTAACAGGTGCTACCACTCCGGGTCAGGGTGGACCTGGGAACACCAGCAATTAAGAGGTGGTTCCACGCTCCTCAAACCTCCTGATCAGAGGCCTTGCTGTTGGATGTAGTTTATCGTCCACAATGTGAGATCCCATCATTATATATATATATATATATATATATATATATATATATATATATATATATATATATATATATATATATATATATATATGTATATATATACCGGTTGTAACAGAAAAATAGTCAAAATCGTGTAACAGAAAAATTGTTCGATTAAGATCAAAACCGCTGTGTCTTAGAATTGCTTAAAGATATCTTACTGGAATTCTCCGAGATTTGATAACACTATTGGTCTGTATTTTGAGCAATAAAAATGTATAATTTCACTCCAAGCTTAACAGAAGGATCATGATGAAATCTACGATAAACGGAAATGACATGTTCATTATTTACTCAGAGCTAAGGATCGGATGCACATGATGGATAGAAATAAAGTTCATATATATATATATATATATATATATATATATATATATATATATATATAGATAGATAGATAATTCCAGGATCATTTTCCAACACATTCAAGATGATCTACGCCATCTATAAACTTCGTTCTGTCTTTGGAGTAACAAGGTGTCTCATGTGTTTCACATACGATCTCATTTTCAAGCATTTTTTTACTGCACTTTGGACTGTCAGAACTGAATTGAGTTAGATCTATTCTAATTGATATATCTAGCTCTAAGTTGAAATGGTAATCCATCTTCGTGTTGTGACCCCTTGATCCAGCATTGCTCTCTACTGTTCCATCCTTTTAAAACTTATTCACCGTTCGCTGGACGGTTCTTGTACTTGAATGAACTTTGAAGATGGAAGCCAGAGTAGGAATGTTGATACCGTTACTGAAGGCCTGAATAATTTTGTTGTCACACCTTACATACATACATACATATATATATATATATATATAGTCACGGTTTAGTAACATAAAGAGGTTCCCAATGTTATCTAGACGCATGTGTCTCCCGAGGCCTCAAGCTATTTTGCAGACCTTTATACAGCTGGAAAATGTGGTAGATCCATATATATATATATATATATATATATATATATATATATATATATATATATATACAGAGAGAGAGAGAGAGAGCGAGCGATACATATATATAGATATATAGATATAGATATGGATCTACCACATTTTCCATGTGTATAAAAATCTGCAAAAAAATCTTCAGGCCAGGAGAGACACATGCGTCTACATAAAAGTTTAGAACCTCATTATGTTACAAAACCGTGACAAGAGAGGTCACTATATATATATATATATATATATATATATATATATATATATATATATATATATATATATATATATATATATATATGAGATACCTTTATGCTACTAATTTTAATGCACAAGTATTTTATTAATTTAATCCGACAAAGCCTGTCATAAGACTCCCCAAAACGTAATGCCCAGTTCAACGAGGTCGATTCCGCTAGCAGTAATTCAAATTTTCACCTAATGCTTTAAGGTCAGCGCTAATGCCAGATGCTTGAGGCGTCCCAAGTGTCGATTTTCCGCAGAGGAGTGGGAAAAATAATCGGTGAATTTCTATAAGAAAATAAAAATTAAATGAAAATGAAATAAATTCAAGAACGTGGAAATTTTATAAAAATAAAACAAGAAATCCATCTGATATCTTGCAAAAATAAATTCAGTCGAAAGAACTGACATTATCGTTGGTTTTCGAAAGTAAAAATGCGTTGCAACCTTGAGAGAGTTGACAAAATCTGTCAAACTTTTAATAAAGAACTTTCGAAAATTATTCAATCTAGACATTGCTTCATTTAATAAATATTCAAGCTAATACTACCAATTCTTTGCTCATAACCATATGTTGATTGACTAATAATTTTCCACAGGTTATCAACATTTTGAAAAGTTTACAAGCCAGAAAAATATTGTAGGACGGTCAGAAATCATTTTTGAGTTAATAATATTTTAGTTATACAAATCCTGCTCTTTAATCTATAGCTGGATGAGAAGAATTGACTCGAAATCTTTCCCAATGTTATCTGCTCGTAAGCGAATATAGCGAACACGCGTTGAATTCGAACTCGGCTCTCGTATTTCTCTTTCCAAGCCATTATCCATTAACCCAATATAGAAAAAAAGTAGCTCTTTTTTTATTCACGATCCTAGATTATTTGATTTGTTTTTTTTTAACAGCTTATCAATCTTTGCAGTGTATTAAAACCTAGAAAATATTTTTAGATGGTCATAATCTTTTTTAGTCCACACCTGGAACTGATGAGGTGGAACTCGGCTCTCTGATTTACATATACGAGCCGTTATCCATTACACCACCCGCCCAGACAAGGACCCAGTATTTCCAAACAGTCACCCATATAGATACTGACAAGGATCGACAATGCGTAACGTCGGTGAACATACTCCGCATCCTGGGTATGACGATAAACTACATCCGGCAGAAAGGACTCTGATCAAGAGGTTTTGATGGGCGTGGAACCACCTTTTAATTGCTGGTGTTCCCAAGTCCACACTGACCCTGGTTGGTAGGCCTTGTTACGGTCCCAGATATGGGCAAATAGTTAACCCCCAAAAAGTTAGGTATTAATACAAGCAATACATGTTTGGAAGAAAATTGACAGCAATGCCTTTTGAAGAAAGAAAAGAAAATAGCAATGGAAATCTTGTTGGCATTAAATAACCCATTTGAATGCCGAAAAACAAACCAAACCGAACAAGTCTGGAGATGATACTTGATCCGGTGTTTTTAACATGATGTGGCTGTAATCTTTCTTTCTTTTTAAATCACTTCACCCCAAGCAAGGCGATAATGCCACTAAGAAAGTAGGGTCTACTGGGAATGAATGATAATTGTTATGGGATCTTACCTTAACGATACAATGAACTCTTCCTGAACCTATAAAGACTGCGCCCCTCAAGAGAGCCATAGAAGGAAGGGGAACGAGTCGAGACAGCGCGAGTCGAGACAATAGTAGTTCCCTCTAAACCAGACTGACAGTCATACTAACACCTTCAAATTCTTGTCTTATTATTATTCTGTGTAATATATCTTTGTTATTCCTACTCTTGTGTTCGTGTTGTTCTTCTTTGGTCCTAACCTTGGACCATAACAGTGGCGACGAGGATATTGGACCATAACAAGAATGAAGTTTCAATTGATTGTACGAGTAGCAGTGTGTTTCAACTTGATATCAAGGCCGTAGAAATGAATGCTTCTGATAAAGATGAAGCAAACACTAATAAAACACCCGCAATGGTTGAAAATACCTTTAAGAGTAATCCGTACGATTATTATAACTTGTTCCTTAAGGGTCGGATGTTGAAGGTCTGTGAAGTCGTGATAAGAGAAATTAAGATATATTATTTTAGCCAATTTCTTTTAATAAAAATTTAATATATTACAACATGTAATACAAAGGGACCTGTAGTGATGGTAATATTACTAACGATAAAAACTAACATATATATACTCGTGTATCATGCGAATTTTGAAGATCTAATTTTGAAGCTAATTTTAAGGGCGTGCATCCTACACGAGATATAAAATTAGTGTATCGACTGCTGGTCCAGTGTCTACTCTGCTGCACAAAGTATATAGCCATTTACTGTAGTCAAATTAGCTTCGAAATTAGGTCTTCAAAGGTCGCATGATACGCAAATATATACGTGATAGAAAGATAGACAGCTAGATAACGAACAGACTGAGATAGATAGATAACGAACAGACTGACATAGATAGATAGCGAACAGACAGACATAGATAGATAACGAACAGACTGACATAGATAGATAGATAGATAGAGATAGATAACGAACAGACTGACATAGATAGATAGATAAACATATAGATAGATAGATAGATAGATAGATAGATAGATAGATAGATAGATAGATAATGAACAGACTGACATAGATAAGTAGATAGATAACGAACGGACTGCGATAGATAGATATATACCGCCCGTATATACTCGTGTATTATGCTATTTTTGCAGACCTCATTTTGAAGCTAATTTTAAGGGTGCCGTATCATACATGAGATATAAAATTGGCGTATCTACTACTGCCTCTGTCTACGCTGTTGACCATACTATATATGCCTTTATTGTAATCAAATTAGCCTCAAAATTAAGTCTTCAAAGGTCGTATGATACGAAAGCAATATTATTTAAAACATCCATAAGATAAATATGAAAGCAATAGTAGTCAAAACATTAATCATAGTTGAAAATTCTTTTAATTCAATTCGTGAAAATATTATTGTTTGCCCATGGCCTAAGAATTAATGTTTGTTTCGATGAAAAGCTTCAGAAAATAAAATACAAATACTAATATTTTCCACCCACCAACCTCTGGCTCGCAGGCGTGATGTGGCGAGTCTCTTATAGTTCTGTTGCTACTACCGTAGAAATTGCACGGAAGAACTACATTCCCTCGTTCCAGCAGGTTTAACCTTTACGGCTAGGGCCCGCCAATTTACTTACATATTAGCAAACCACACACATTCCCTCCGTATTTCATCGGCGAGAAGTAAGTTCCACTCAAACAGCTTCTTCCTGCAAAACACTGCCCTATGGAACAGACTCCCAAGAGGGTGTTTCCCCGATCATTACTATCTTAACTTGTTCAAGTCTAGAGTAAACCCTTATCTTTCTCTCCTAACCATATAAACTACCCATTGGCGAGAAGTAAGTTCCACTCAAACAGCTTCTTCCCGCAAACCACTGCCCTATGGAAAAGACTCCCAAGAGGATGTTACCCCGTTATCTTTCCTTCCTATCCATAAAAACTGACCCTTAATGTAACCCTCGAAAAGAAAATATTAGTAAAATTAAGATGTAATACAATACAAATTTAATACATTTAATTAACTAAATTGCTTGGCATGAATTGATTTAAAAAGAAAAAACCTTACAGACACATCATGTTAAAAACACCGGATCCAGTATCATCTCCAGACTTAATAATAATAAAGAACAATCAAAGCTAACCGCCCAGACATTGTTATTCACAGATCGCAACCAGAAAATTCCCTCCTTATTGATATGGCAGTCCCTGCAGGCTGCATTGTATCTTTGAAGATCTTCAAAAATAAAAGAACCTTGAAATCAAAATCTCAAAAATTGTGGCACATGGGAACATCAACAATCCCCGTTGTAATTGGAGTCCTCGGGTTGGTTGGAAAAGATTTCAGTAGACACATTGAAGGGATTCCTGGAAACCCGTGTCTTAAAGAGATACAAAAAATCGTTCTCACGATTACATCCCACGCTTTATGGAGGGCTTTATCTATGTATAATATGTGTGCGTGGCTTGTTTGGTTTTGTTTTGTTTTTTTAATTGGTCAGTGGAAAATGTCATGATGCCATTTCTGACCTTAAGTCGCTGGGCGGGACCCGGAAAAATATGTCCACACCAGAAATCAAAGGAAATAAGAATAAGAAAAATACTACTACTACTACTACTACTACTACTAATACTACTACTACTACTACTACTACTACTAATAATAATAATCCCTGCAGACTGCAATGTATCTTTGAAGATTATCGAAGAACTGTCAAAATACAAGGACCTTGTAAAAGAAATCTCAAAAATGTGGCACATGGGAACATCAACAATCCCTGTTGTAGTTGGAGCCCTTGGACTGGTTGGAAAAGATTCCAGTAGACTAATTGAAGGGCTCCCTGGAAGTCCATGCCTCAAAGAGTTACAAAAAATTGTTCTGACAAGTACAGCCCACACTTTACGAAGGGCTTTATCTATGTAATTTTGTTTTCTTCTTTGCAGTGGAAAGTGTCATGATGCCATTTCTAACCTTAGGTCCCTGGGCAGGACCCGGAAATAAATGTCTAAACGCTAGATATCAAAGGAAATAAAAAAAAAATAATAATAATGCTGATGAGAAGAAGAAGAAGAAGAAGAAGAAGAAGAAGAAGAAGAAGAAGAAGAAGAAGAAGAAGAAGAAGAAGAAGAAGAACCGAGACTTATTTATTTAATAATTATAAATAATTGATAATATTAATTATAATAAAAATAGTTAAGAATGTTTTGTTTAATAAATATTCAATAATATATTCTTTTTTAATTGATTGTAGATTGACAATCGCGTTAGTTGTAGTGAAACGGGATGTAAATTAAAACGTAATATTTTCTATTTAAGATTTCTCAGGCGATTCCCAGTCTGGGAGCTGATTAGATTGTACATTGCTTAACTTTAACCAAGAAGCTTTTAGCGTGATTTGGATGAAAGACTTCTGGCTTTTCAATCTGAAGCCTGGACAAGGGATTTTTTTTTTTGAATCAGAAAATCTCCCTAAATACACAAACATTGGCAGGATGCAATTCGAATATTAAAAATTGAAAATGAACAACAAAGTAAATTTAATCGCATTTTGCCAAAACCATTCAAGAGATTTGGTTTTCTGGTTCACCACTAAATGGTTTTCTTTTTTCTATAACTACACACCTTCGTTTTATTCTTGATTTCGCTGTTTTTTTTGTTTTTTTTTTCTGCCCTCTTTTCTAGATTTTGCGTTTGGGTGTGTGGATGTGTCGAAGGCTCTGCCAATCATTTGCTGTATTTTTAGTTTGCATCCGAGAATAATTTTCCAAACAGTGTTTCTTGTATTAAATAAAAAAAATAATGGAAAAAGATAACATGGACATTTTTTTCTACCTACTATTCTAAATATTTAATTTGTATTGCCACTTGAGTTTCCCGTCGATGTATTTAGGCCAAAAGGACGTTTACTGTGATAAATGCACAGAAATAATAGATTCTTCACCAAACTACACAATAACAGAAAATTTAAGTAAATGTTCTGTTTTTAATTAAATACTATTAATTACATTTACTGGCTTGAATTCTCGAGAAATTTCGTAGAAAATATGCGTTCCTTGGCAAAAATCGAAGCTACATCCCTATAGAGAAAATGGCATTTCAACTGATGTGCTATACCATTCAGCTACAGAGAAGCGTCTGGTTAGCAAAGTCCAAATTACTGTTTTTAAAGACTATTTCTTTCGATCGATTATATCAGGAAACGTATCTTAACGTAAACAATGACAATATATATATACATACATATATATATATATATATATATATATATATATATATATATATATATATATATATATATATATATATATGTATGTATATAATTATTTATTCGAAAAATATAACAAATGTTATAAAATCAGTACAAAAATAGCCATTTCGTTTCGACACTTCTGGTGTCTTATCACGTGTTTCAACACAATCAAGTGATAAGACCCCAGAAGTGTTGAAAGAAAATGGCTATTTTTATAGTGATTTTATAACATATTTATGTCATAATTTTCGAATAAATAATTATATTTGCTCCACTCTGTATTGAGCACTCTTTTAAGAAGAGTATTTGTTGGTTATTGCAATTTATTCCGTACACACTAATCCTATACTTGTATATATATATATATAATTCATGTCGGTAAATGTAATTAATACTGTTTAATCAAAGATGGATCATTTACTTATATAAACTGTATCTCTCAAAAATAAAGTATAAACAGAAATATATTAAATAATTGTACGACTTAATTAATTTCATATATATATATATATATATATATATATATATATATATATATATATATATATATATATATATATATATTATAAATTAACTGATTTAAAATATGTTTTTTCGATGCACAGTAATAACCATGTTTCAAAAATGGAAGCTAAATGCTTAGAATTTAATTTTGTAATTAAATTTAAACCATTAGTTCCATTTCATCCTAATTTTGGAGTAACTTATTTTTAAATTTACTGAGTTTTAAAGGCACGGCAAAAATTCATAATTCGCTGTTTCCAAGGATACAGCGAAATCCACTCATCCAGACAAGGGGTGGTAGAGTGTTCATTTTTCTTTATTTTTGTTGTATCAGTTATTAGTTACGTTCGAAAAAGGGGTTAGGTTTGCGTAGGGTAGGGATATATTTTTCAACAAATTCTGACATCCGTTAAATGCATGTCGTCTGGATTTTTTAAAAGTTTTTATTGTTAACAGCAAAAACTTCTTACTGTATTTTTTTCTATTTATATACTTCACGATTTTTAAGGGATGTTTAGGTTAGAATACGTTTTATTTAACTACAATTTTTAAATATTTTCATTTTAATTTTTAATAGACTATATTTCTTTTTTTAAAACAAGTAAATGTACTAGAATTACAGTATATAAAATTATTTTTTATTTTAAAAAATTATTTAAGGAAATTTTTTGACAATGACGGCAACAAATAGCTAATTCATTTCTCTGATTCAGTAAACTTTTATTTTTTATAAACTTAGTAATATACAGTTTCTCATTTATGTACAAAGGACATGGATCATTTAATGGCCTATATATTCTAGATTTTCCTATTAATTTTATTTTACTGTAGGTCTTTATTGGATTCTTTTAAGTGCTAGAAGTACTTTGTGAGAGATATTTAGGTTAGAATACGTTTTAATTAACTACAATTTTAAAAGATATTTAGGTTAGAATTCGTTTTATTTAACTACAATTTTAAAATATTTTCACTTTTAATTTTAATAGACTATATTTCTTTTTAAAACAAGTAAATGTAATAGAATTACTTACAGTATATAAAATTATTTTTTCATATCAAATATAAGTATGTATAATACCAGGTCGCACGTTTTAATTTTATTTTTAAATGTTATTTAGGGAACATTTTTGACAATGACGGCAAAAAATAGTTATTTCATTTCTCTGATTCAGTAAAATTTTATTTTTTATAAACTTAGTAATATATAGTTTCTCATCTATGCACAAAGGACATGGGTCATTTAGAGACCTATATATTCTAGCCTTTCTTATTAACTTCCATTTTACTGTAGGTGTTTTATCGGATTCTTTTAGGTGCCAGAAATACTTTGAGAGAGATGTTTGATTTCTATATTTATTAAACCTAAATGAACTTTGATGTTGGTTGAACCGTTATTTGAACTCATGGCTTGTGCAAACTATATAGATTTTTATGTTTTCAGGATTTTCAATAGAAGAGATATTGCATTTGGTATAGTAATGATTCCGTGCGACATTTATTTTGTAGAGAACAGTTGTGAGGGTTTCTACAGTTACATAATTTTTGTTTATCTTCATCTGTTTTTAATTTTATTTTTCCATTGTCTAACATTTTGGGGGGTATGGTATAAGTGTTTATTTAAGATATTAGCATTATGTTTCTTAATATTTTTTTCTAAGTTGTCCTTATAGCTGTAACTTAATTTTAGTGTATTTTTATTGAAAAGAGTACTTAGTTTACTATTACTAGGAAAATGCTTGACTATTAATGCGAGGAATTTTTGTCCTAATCTGTTCTTTACCATTTAGTTGTATGGGGGCGTATACCAAATTATTTTTCTACTTCTGTTTTTTCTATGCTTTCCATTTTCATTTTTTATATGAGTTAGTTTTGGGTTTTTATAGCCACTATCATTTAGAGGTTTATTATAGAAATTAATATTTTTCATCGAAAATCTTGTCATTTGCTGAATTTGTACTTATTATTTTTCGGATAGATAAAGATATATTTTTAATTATAGATCGGGTGATTTGATTTAGGGTTTATATATAAAGGATTGTTATTGGGGTTTTTTATGAGATGTATTGTTCTTTAAATCTAATGTTATATCAAGGAAGTTAACTTTTGAAAAATTTAGGGCTAACCGTAATTTTTAAGTTCATGCTTTTAAATTCTTTATATAATACCTTTCTAATTTTATCTATTTTAAAGTTCGTAGAGTTTCTAATAACCATAAGACCCTCGTCTCTGTATAAACCAATGTCAGTTATATTAATATCACGGTGATTGTAAGATTGTATAATATAAAAAGACCTATGAGATCAGAAGACCTAGCTGAGTCTAGTGATCCCATTGTGATGTCAAAGTGGTCATATGAATTTTTTATCCATTGCTCACCTTTATGTATCAGTACCGATTTCTTCGCATTTACAATAATGTCCTTTTCTTCTTCTGTAATATCCGTGTACTGGGTGACAAAGTCCAACGCATTCATGAACAGTTCTTTAGATATTGATTGGTAATAATTTTCAATATCAAACTGCATGAGTGTACAATTGTTTTTTTCCTTTATATAAGTAAACCAGTTTGTCACGTCTTTGGTATTAATCCAAAGTTTCAGGCCTATTTTTTCTTTAATTTGTTGATTTACCCTTTCAAGGATCATTTTACTAATTTTTCCGATATAGGGCCTTGTAGGGTTTATTATCCTTGTAGTCGGAATAGCGTCGAAGATGCACTGTAAATTTACATTGAGCACTATTCTGTAAAAATAAAAATATCAATACGAACACCGAATTATATATCTTACTGTTCTTTCTTTATATATATATATATATATATATATATATATATATATATATATATATATATATATATATATATATATATATAGTAGCGGAGACGAAAGATTAAATGCTTTTTACAAAAGTGTTATTGTTAACGGATACAAACATATTTCGATTCGCATTTAATCTTTCGTCTCCGCTACTACCTGGATTTACTAAAAACAAAATGATGATGGCTGTATGTAGAGTTGAAATTACTAGCAGACTAAAAAAGACCTTATACAACTCGTAGTTATTATAAACAAGGATGATAACATTCATCAAGTGGTTCGTAGTTTAATGAAACTTTAAAATTTTGTTTGCGAAGAGTTTTCGCCTTTTTATATCATTAACTTTACTAATTTACTTCATATATATATATATATATATATATATATATATATATATATATATATATATATATATATATAATATATATATATATATATATATATATATATATATATATATATATGCGTGTGTGATTGTGTTTTGTGTGTGTAAAGTATGAGAGGAAGACAAGGAGTGCGATAGACAAATATTTGAAGTGAGTGGCGGCGAGAGAGATGGAAGATGGAAGAGTGAGAAAAACCTCATGTAGTCGGTGTAAACTGAAATATATATGTATATATATATATATGAAAAAAATGAAAAAAGAAAAACAGAGCAAATGAAAACTTATCTTTACGACACGTTTCCTCCAATAAGGGACATTATCAAGACATCTGCCTTGATAATGTCCTCCAGTGGGCGAAACGGGTCGGCTAAGCTAAATTTTACTTTTATCCCTTTTTCATATTGTCCTTTTCCAGATATACTCTATCTGAATTTTTTACACACACACACACACACACACACACACACATATATATATATATATATATATATTGAAAAATGCACCCCTGCCCTAAATAGATTTAACCTCTTTTTCGAACGTAACTCATAATTGATACAATAATAGTTAATAAAAATAAACACGCTACCACACCTGTCTAAATGAATGGATTTCTCAGCATCCTTGGAAACAAAAACAAATTATGAATTGTATGTTCGTTTAAAACTCGCTTGAAGATAAAACAGAATTAATGCTTTTAATTTAATTATATAATTAAATTTGAAATTTTTAGGTTTGTGAAGATGGTAATCCCTCTGCAGCAAAGAAGCCATATTTTAAATCAGTTAATTTATAATATTTATGCTCCGTAAATTTACATTGAGCACTGTTTTGTAAATATAAAAATATCAATAAGGACACTGGATTATATATCTTACTGTTCTTTCTTTTTATTATAATATATATATATATATATATATATATATATATATATATATATATATATATATATATATATATATATATATATATGTAATGAGAGAGACAGAGATCGAGGGAATAGGTAGAGGAGTCAAATAAAATTAAAATGAGAGCGGAATTGTCGACTTGAAACAATTCTTTCTATTAGCATTTAATCAAGGAAGAAGCCCAAAAAAGTTAAGTACGTCTGTGAAATAAGAGACATGTTAATTAACCTTGCGTTTTACTGGGAAACTGGGACTGGTCGGTTTCGGATGATGCAAGTACGCAATGTCATCTGAGTGCATTTGCTCAGAACTTTGTCGACAGACGAAGGATTCGGTGACTTACAGTCGTTTTAGCTATGCGAAGATTGAAGCCAGTCTTCAAATTCTTTGAACAGATTCCCAACCAAAAGTTGGGGACGAATATTGCAAGAGAGTAATTGTATTTCATCCGGCAGAAGAGCGTTTCTTTTCATTTCTGACTAATATAGATTTTCTCTTAATTTCTTTTGACGTAGATTGCAATAATTCTCGCCGATGAGTGAGTTCTTGACTTGCCTTGGAACTTATTTTCCATTTCAAAATGATGCTCATACTCTCCGTGGCACCTTACATTATGATCGCACTTTTTCGAAAACTAATGCAAGGATTCACTAAGATATTTACCCTATTAATCTGCTGCTTATAGCATGTAAATTTTGTTTTTAATCAATTCACCCCAAAGAAGGCGATAATGCCACTAAGACGCAATAGGCTACTGGGAGGGAAAGAGAATTAAAAAAAATAGAAGGAACCTGAAACCCAATCTTAAGTAGAAAAATAAGTATAAACATCAACCCATATTCAAAAAACGGAGGAGGAGTGTAAACCGGAGGATAGACAGTCCTGTCTACCCCTAGTATCCTGAATGTCAGTCATACGCTGTAGCGACGAATATGTGTAATTATTTCAGCCTTATTTATTGATAGGTTGATTGATTTTTTACGGTTTATCAACCATTTGTATGTTATTTAAAGCTACAAAATAATTTTAGATTGTAAGAATTTCTTAATTATTGGTGGGGGATAATAACGATCTGATGATACAAATCCTACAAGGTAACACATAGATGGATGGAAAAGAGGTGGATCCATACCTTTCCAAACGGAAATATCTCGAACCAATCTGGAATTAGAACTCGTCTCTCCGACTAATAATTCCGATTCATTATCCATTACACCACCCCCACATTCAAGCTTACGGTACCTGGTATTCCCAATATGTAACCCTCTAGTTATTGACCAGGCTAGGCTTTGCTTAACTTCGTTGATCATACTGGAACCAATATTTCAACATGATGCGGACGTAAGGCTTCTTTATTTTTAAATCAATTCACTCCAAGCAAGGTGATAATGTCACTAAGATGCAATAGGTTACTTGGAGTGAAAGAGAACGAGAAAAAATTTAAAAGAAACTGGAACGCCAATCTTAAAAAGTGAGCAAAGGATAAACCTTCTACTCCTGTTCAAAAGACCGGGGAGGAGTGTGAAACGAACGTTCGGCAAACCTATCTATTAACAGCAGCATCAATATCAGTCATACGGTATAGCAACGAATATATATTTTTTATTCAGCTTTATCAAGTTACACATTTTTATTCAAATTACTGAAATCAGCAAAGATTGACATGTATGTTGTCACGAATTATTGCGTGTATTAATGTCAGAATAGAGTTAGGTATAATATTAATGAATTGCAAACGTTTTTTTTTACTATGTGCATATATCATAGATAATTTTAGTACAAAAAGGAATGAACAAATATTTTTATTATGGGAATACATTGTCAGTGAGTTTATTTATTAACATATGAATGAATTGGAAATTAACATTTTACTATAGGAATGCATTGGAAATATATTTTTAATTATAGAAATGCAACGGAAATTATTTTTACAACAGGAATATATAGCAATCATTTTTTTAATTGCACGAAGGCAGTGGAAATTATTTTACTATTATTCGTTATTATTATTTTACTAGGAATTCAATGGGAATGGCTTTTACTATGCAAGTGCATTGGAAATCGTTTTAATATAAGAATAAGTTACTTTAGGAATTTTGTTGAAATTATTTTTACTATAGGAGTGTGTCAGAAATTATTTTTACCGTAGGGAAATTATTGCTAACCTTTTTGTTATCTTAATGAATGGTAAATGTTTATACTATGGTTTTATTATAAGAAAAAGTTACTTTAGGAATGTTTGGGAAATTATTTTTACTATAGGAATGAGTCAGAAATTATTTTTACTATAGGGAAATTATTGCTAACGTTTTTGCTATCTTAATGAATAGTAAATGTTTATACTATGGTTTTATTATAAGAAAACGTTACTTTAGGAATGTTTGGGAAATTATTTTTACTATAGGAATGAGTCAGAAATTAGTTTTACTATAGGGAAATTATTGCTAACGTTTTTGCTATCTTAATGAATAGTAAATGTTTATACTATGGTTTTATTATAAGAAAACGTTACTTTAGGAATGTTTGGGAAATTATTTTTACTATAGGAATGAGTCAGAAATTAGTTTTACTATAGGGAAATTATTGCTAACGTTTTTGCTATCTTAACCAATAGCAAATGTTTATACTATGGTTTTATTATAAGAAAAGATTACTTTAGGAATGTTTGGGAAATTATTTTTACTATGGGAATGCTTTGGAATTTTACTATAGGAATGAATCAGAAATAATTTATACGATAGGGAAATTATTGCTAACTTTTTTACTATCTTAATGAATAGCAAATACTATGGAAATTAAATGAAAAACATTTTTGCTATATGAATGCATAGCGAATGATTTTATTTAATTATAGGAATGCAATGAAAATGGTTTTTAATTATGCGAATAAATAGGAAATTATTTCCACTGTCCTGATGATTTGCATCTATTTTTACTGTCAATTATAAAAAATATATTAGAATTCATTTATATTATAGGAATGCAATGGAATGATTTTCACGATAGAAAATCATTGGAAATGATTTCTGCTATAGTATTACAGGGGAAATAATTCTTACTATAGAAATACAGTGGAAATAATTTTTACTATAGAAATGCATAGGACATGACGTTTACTATAATAATGCATAGTAAATTATTTTTATTATATTGCCAAAGATTTTTACTAAAGGAATGCATTGGAATTTTTTTAATTATAGATTTGCATTGCCAATGACTTTACTATAAGAATGCATTGAAAATTATGTTTACTATAGGAATACAGTGGAAATATTTTTTACTATATAAGTGCATAGAACATGACGTTTACTATAATAAATCATAGGAAATTATTTTTATTAAATTGGCAAAGGTTTTTACTAAAGGAAAAGCATTGGAAATTATTTTTATTATAGAAATGCATTGCCAATGATTTTACTATAGGAATGCATTGGAAATGATTTTTACTAGATGAATGAATTCGAAATTATTTTTACTATATAAATGCACGAGACGAAGTTCGCTAGGCTGCACTACACTACATTTCAAAGATTTTTGCAAGAGACACCTGAAATGCACAGCCTCGACTCTGATTGCTGCGTAACAGCTAACAGACTATCGCAGCGGATGGCACCAAGCTGTTCAGGGTGGAGTCAGAAAAGCCTGGAAAAGGCGAAGCCAACCGCTGGAGGTAAGAGAATGAAAGAAGCACAGAGAGAGAGAGAGAGAGAGAGAGAGAGAGAGAGAGAGAGAGATCATATTAGACCTCCATTCCACATTCCAGCTTCGTCTATCTCACTTGCAGAAGAGTGTGTCGTACAAGGATTGGAATGTTAAGCCACTGAAAACGCGGATTATAAAAGGACAATGTGTGACCAAAATCGATGCTGCCATTATCTCTCGAGATATATTGATGCTTGCTGCTACTACTGCTGCTGCATTATAAATGAATTTTACCTTAGAAATGCATTGCAAATGATTTTTACTATAGGAATTCATAGGAAACGATTTTGTTAATTATACGAATGCACAGGATATAATTTCGATTACAGAAATGAATTGCAAATTATCTTTACTATAGAAATGCATGAGGTTTTACTGTAGGAATGCATTAGAAATAATATTTTCTATAGGAATGCGATGCTACAGCGATAAAAATATGTTTTTCATATAAAGTTACCTTGATAAATTTATGGGTATCGCCGTCGCTTCCATCTGTTTTACTACAAAAACTTTAACGGTAACTGCTCCGACGAGCTATTTCGCTGGTTCCCAAACAGCATGAATTTAACCGTTCTACTAGGTTGGCATCCTAGCCCCTACCTTTCACTGTCGAAACTGCTAAATGTAACCATCTCTTCTACTTAAATAGCTACATGTCACGCACTTCCCGTCTGCGTAAATGCCTTCCTTTTACGTGTTTCCCAGATAGCTCCAATCTTCAAATATTCAAATTCAATGTCAATCGATATTTTCAGATGCCATGATCTAATTCCCCGTCCCTCCTATCCTCCTTTCCTCTGTCACGCCTCTTTACTCTTGCTCTCATTCTCTGTAACCCCATGGGTTCTAGTGGCACTTCCGCCCTGCTTGGGGTGAGATGCTTAAAAAAATATGTGGAAAGTAGTTGAATTATTAGCCTAATTGTTTGTTCCTGGTAACTAGAAATATCTACCTAAATGCTGTTGGCTTAAAATAAATGTTGTTTTTCGCACTTCGTTTTGACATTAAGTCGAGACGATTCCAGTTTGATCCATATCAATTGGATCTCAGGATCTAATCCGATATAACACGTATTTGTGTTGCCAGCTGAAAATCTGGTCATAGTTTTTTTTAAGAGACGATGATAGCGTACAGTTTCCAAATATTGTTTTTTTTTTTAATTTATGAAGGAGCATCAGTTTCTATATATTTATAATAGATATGAATTGTGAGTCCCTTTTATTAAGAGAAATATATGTAAAGTCATTTATGTTACAGGAATCTATTGAAAAATATTTTTACTATAAGAACGAAAATGAATTTACTATAGACACGATTTTTACTACGAGAATGCATTGGAAATGACTTTTACTACGAGAATGCATTGGAAATGATTTTTACTACGAGAATGCATTACAAATGTTTTTAGTATGAAAATGCATTCGATTTGAATTTTACTATAGGAATGCATTGGAAATGATTTTTACAATAAGAAAGCATTGGAAATGATTTTAAATTAAGAATGCATTGGAAACGGTTTTACTATAAGAATGTTTCGAACACACGTTGCCACTCTTCTGATGACAACAAATACTCGTTGTCACATTTGTAATGCTCGGTGTAGTAGAGACTTTGTAATACAACTATAGTAACGCCGTTGAACAATACTTTTATCAGATGCTTTCGAATAACACTCACACTAATAGTACCTACTCGATAATACTCACTCGAATAGTAAGCACTGAATAGGAATATGAATAGAGGAATATTATAGTGAATAGAGTAGATAATAGCGGTCCGTATAGTAATAGAGGATAGACTAGAAATGAGAATCTAAATAGTAATAGAGGATAGAATAGAAATAATGATCTGAATAGTAATAGAGGATAGACTAGAATTGAGAATCTAAAAAGCAGTATAGGATAGACTAGAAATGAGGATCTTAATAGTAATAGAGGATAGACTAGAAATGAGAATCTAAATTGTAGTAGAGGATAGACTAGAAATGAGGATCTTAATAGTAATAGAGGATAGACTAGAAATGAGAATCTAAATAGTAGTAGAGGATAGACTAGAAATGAGGATCTTAATAGTAATAGAGGATAGACTAGAAATGAGAATCGAAATAGTAGTAGAGGATAGAATAGAAATTAGGATCTTAATAGTAATAGTGGATGGACTAGAAATGAGAATCTAAATAGTAGTAGAGGATAGACTAGAAATAAAGATCTGAATAGTAATAGAGGATAGACTAGAAATGGGAATCTCAATAGTAATAGAGGATAGAATAGAAATGAGAATCTAAATAGTAGTAGAGGATAGACTAGAAAAAAAGATCTGAATAGTAATAGAGGATAGACTAGAAATGAGAATCTAAATAGTAGTAGAGGATAGACTAGAAATGAGGATCTTAATAGTAATAGAGGATAGAATAGAAATGGGAATCTAAATAGTAATAGAGGATAGAATAGAAATTAGGATCTTAATAGTAATAGTGGAGGGACTAGAAATGAGAATCTAAATAGTAGTAGAGGATAGACTAGATATAAAGATCTGAATAGTAATAGAGGATAGACTAGAAATGGGAATCTCAATAGTAATAGAGGATAGACTAGAAATGGAAATCTAAATAGTAGTAGAGGATAGACTAGAAATGTGGATCTTAATAGTAATAGAGGATAGACTAGAAATGAGAATCTAAATAGTAGTAGAGGATAGACTAGAAATGAGGATCTTAATAGTAATAGAGGATAGACTAGAAATGAGAATCTAAATAGTAGTAGAGGATAGACTAGAAATAAAGATCTGAATAGTAATAGAGGATAGACTAGAAATGAGGATCTTAAAAGTAATAGAGGATAGACTAGAAATGAGAATCTAAATAGTAGTAGAGGATAGACTAGAAATGAGGATCTTAATAGTAATAGAGTATAGACTAGAAATGAGAATCTAAATAGTAGTAGAGGATAGACTAGAAATGAGGATCTTAATAGTAATAGAGGAGAGAATAGAAATGGGAATCTAAATAGTAGTAGAGGATAGAATAGAAATTAGGATCTTAATAGTAATAGTGGATGGACTAGAAATGAGAATCTAAATAGTAGTAGAGGATAGACTAGAAATAAAGATCTGAATAGTAATAGAGGATAGAATAGAAATGGGAATCTCAATAGTAATAGAGGATAGACTAGAAATGAGAATCTAAATAGTAGTAGAGGATAGACTAGAAATAAAGATCTGAATAGTAATAGAGGATAGACTAGAAATGAGAATCTAAATAGTAGTAGAGGATAGACTAGAAATGAGGATCTTAATAGTAATAGAGGATAGACTAGAAATGAGAATCTAAATAGTAGTAGAGGATAGACTAGAAATGTGAATCTAAGTAGTAGTAGAGGATAGACTAGAAATGAGGATCTTAATAGTAATAGAGGATAGACTAGAAATGAGAATCTAAATAGTAGTAGAGGATAGACTAGAAATGAGGATCTTAATAGTAATAGAGGATAGAATAGAAATGGGAATCTAAATATTAATAGAGGATAGAATAGAAATTAGGATCTTAATAGTAATAGTGGATGGACTAGAAATGAGAATCTAAATAGTAGTAGAGGATAGACTAGAAATAAAGATCTGAATAGTAATAGAGGATAGACTAGAAATGGGAATCTCAAAAGTAATAGAGGATAGACTAGAAAAGAGAATCTAAATAGTAGTAGAGGATAGACTAGAAATGAGGATCTTAATAGTAATAGAGGATAGACTAGAAATGAGAATCTAAATAGTAGTAGAGGATAGACTAGAAATGTGGATCTTAATAGTAATAGAGGATAGACTAGAAATGAGAATCTAAATAGTAGTAGAGGATAGACTAGAAATGGGGATCTTAATAGTAATAGAGGATAGAATAGAAATGGGAATCTAAATAGTAATAGAGGATAGAATAGAAATTAGGATCTTAATAGTAATAGTGGATGGACTAGAAATGAGAATCTAAATAGTAGTAGAGGATAGACTAGAAATAAAGATCTGAATAGTAATAGAGGATAGACTAGAAATGGGAATCTCAATAGTAATAGAGGATAGACTAGAAATGAGAATCTAAATAGTAGTAGAGGATAGACTAGAAATAAAGATCTGAATAGTAATAGAGGATAGACTAGAAATGGGAATCTCAATAGTAATAGAGGATAGACTAGAAATGTGGATCTGAATAGTAATAGAGGATAGACTAGAAATGAGAATCTAAATAGTAATAGAGGATAGACTAGAAATGTGGATCTGAATAGTAATAGAGGATAGACTAGAAATGAGGATCTTAATAGTTATAAAGGATAGACTAAAAATGAGAATCTAAATAGTAATAGAGGATAGACTAGAAATGAGGATCTTAATAGTAATAGAGGATAGAATAGAAATGGTGATCCGAATAGTAATAGAGGATAGAATAGAAATGGTGATCCGAATAGTAATAGAGCTTAGACTAGAAATGAGAATCTAAATAGTAATAGAGGATAGAATAGAAATTATGATCTGAATAGTAATAGAGGATAGACTAGAAATAGCGATCAATATTCCCATATAACAGAATGCATTGGAAATGTGTTTATCTTATGAATTCATTGAAAATGACTTTTACTATAAGAATGCACTGGAAATGATTTTATTATATAAATGAGTTGGAAACGAGTTTTACTTTGAGAATACATTGGAAATAACTTTATCATAGGAATGCATTGGAAATATTTTTTACTACAAGAATGCATCGGAAATATTTTTACTATAAGAATTCGTTGGAAAGAATTGTACTATAATAATGCACTAGAAATAGTTTTACTATATAAATGAATTGGCAAGGATTTTTACTCTGAGAATACATTGGGATAAACTTTACTATAAGAATGCATTGGAAATGATTTTTACTACAATACATAGGAAATGATTTTTACTATAAGAATTCATTAGCAACGAATTTTACAATTATAATGGAATTAAGCTAATTTTCATATATGAATCCATTGAAAAAGACGTTTACTATAGAAATGCATAAGAAATTACTTTAATTATATGAATCCATTGAAAATTATTTTAGTTTAGGAATACATTTTTGATATTACGTCGCAATGCATTTTTATCACATTAAACTTTTTTTTTTATTGGATACCCATACTTTAGAAGACGCTCCGCTTATTTTAAACAATATTTTATTTTAATTTCGTCCCGAGTTGTAGAGAAAATTAATTACAACTTCTCGAATTTTCAGGCCGAAAGTCGAAATAAAATACTGTTAAAAAAAGGAGCGTCTACTCAAATACGTGTATCCAGTAAAATATGGTTTAAACTGATCACAAATATGTCAGATTAATGTAGTAAACCTAGAGGGGACGAACGCAAAATCACAAAAACGTTAGTCCAAATATTCGCTAATTCATTCTGCCATCTTGTTCGCTACGACTGACACTAAGCGCGTTCATCCGGGTTATCTATCCATCAACCCTTTAGGCAGCCCATTGGGTTATTCCATCAACCCTGTAGGTTGCATATCCGTGCAAATACATGGACCGTTTTCTGTTATGAACGACGCATTGAGTCTTTCCTGTTTTATTTTCTCTCTATCATGGTGACATTGGCATCGAAAGCATCACGCTCTTATCCTTTTTGGAGGAAAATGAATATCTTCTGCACAATTAATACAAAAACATCCATTATTTTTTCAGAAATTACGTCGGAATGCATTATCAATTATTATTTTTTTACTCTAGGATGCGTTGACAATTATGTTTTTTTTACTCTAGAAATGCATGGGAACTTTTTTTACTCTAGTAATTTATCAGAAATTATTATTGATTACTCTAGAAATGAATTGGAAATCATTTTGTTACTCTATAAATGCATTGGGAAATATTTTTTAAATCTAGAATTGCAGTGAAAATAATTATTTTTACTCGAGAAATGCATTGGAAATTATTATTTTTTACTCTAGAAATGCATTGGAAATTATTATTTTTTACTTTAGAAATGCATTGGAAATTATTATTTTTTTACACTAGAATGCGTTGAAAATTATTATTTTTTTACTCTAGAAATGCGTTGAAAATTATTTTTTTTTTTACTCTAGAAATATATTGAAAATTATTATTTTTAACACTAGAAATGCATTGGAAATTATTATTTCTTTTCTCAAGAAATGCATTGGAAATTATTATTTATTTTACTCTAGAATTGCATTGGAAATTATTTTTTTACTCTACAAATGCCTTGGAAATTATTATACGTTTTACTCTAGAAATACATTAGAAATTATTATATATTTTACTCTAGAATACACTTGAAATTATTCTTTTTTTACTCTAGAAATGCATTGGACATTTTATTTATCATACGAAATCATTGATAGTTCAGGCTACTTTGCAAATTTTTATTTTATTTTATTTTTTATTTATTGTACGAATGCATTGGATGTGATCCTAAATGTTACAATATAATATGTAACCAATTTTGGCCTAAAATCTTGTGAATGGAAATTTGCAAATGAAATTGTTTGGAATCTGTCGATTAGTTGCTCTATAAGAATCCAGTAGTCATGAACCAAATACACCAGGTTCTGTTAAAGCGGAATCAAATATCGTCGCGATTTCTTTTCAGCCACTCCCTTTGAAAACCATCTGCAAATGTATTCTGTCGCACCCCCAACTTATGTCAGTTTAGATAGCTATAATTATAAATGACAGTGTGATGCAGGCTGTATTGGTAGAACTAATGAGAGATTGGAGACTGGTACTGAATATATCGAGAGCAGTGAGAAGATTTTGCATACTTCCGGTTCTGCGATTGCAGAACGCTTATTACTACAATATTACTAATTCCTGAAGACAACCAACGTCAAAATATGGTAATATGAAATATGTGGTGGTTATGAGTATGGACGTGAAGAAAGATGTATAAATGGAGAAAGATGTATCAAAGTTCGTAGAGATTAAGAGAGAGAGAGAGAGAAAGAGAGAGAGAGAGAAAGAGAGAGAGAAAGATAGAGGAAGACCATCAGACCTTCACATTCAAGACAGGCCATATCACGCACACAGGGTCGACTGATACACATACCATTTTTGCTGCTAAATAGAAAGTTCTGTTCAGATACCTTCCTCTTCAGAATGCTACATTCTCAGTCATCTCCCATAAACTCAACTCTTCAAGTGTTTTGTTAAGCAGGGTCGTATCCAGGTATTGAACTCAGATTTATTTGGCTCTAGTCACTGGATCTAACCAACGCCTTTATACACTGGGCCATGTATCCGAACATTCTAAATAATCACAGTAGCCCATCTCAGAGATATAGAAAGATGTTCCACTTGTTTATAACTCAGTGTTTAAGATTTGTATTTTGTTCCCGCCATATAAGTCGAACCCTAGTTTTGGAAATATATTCTAGGCTTAAAAAACTCGACGAATTGAGGGTAGTTTAGGGTATGTTCATTTTTCCAGCATCTTTTTTTCTAGCTGGTGGTTCGTGTATATAAGTTCGACTTTTCAAATATAGTTCCAATCGTCACCTATCCAAAACCTTCAGAATCGTTATTGATTTATTTGTCGTACGTCCAGAAAACGATTTTATTCATTAATTCTCCACATTGAGTTGATCTCGGACATTTTATTGGGTGAAAACGTATTATAAAAACAAAGAGAAAAAAGAAAGAAATAGTGACGCCTTGATGTCAGAGGATACGTAACGCAAAGTTTGGATCAGTTTTGCTGGTAATTACGCATTCAGATATTCGAACATTTTGTTTAACCTTTGTTTTCATCAAAACAAAACCTCAGTAAATAACACCGAAAAAATATGAACGTTCAAACATTCAACTTCAAAAAGTAACTCAAAGACTGCAGGAAAGATATAAGCTTCGCCAAAGAATAGAGATAAAAATTAAACTCAACATTACAATCTTCATCAAAGAACAGAGGATCGAATATTTTGTGTAATAAAAGCGGGAAATGTCTTCGATTTTTTTTTTTTTTTTTTTTTTTTTTTTTTTAAAGGTAACAGTGACATTTTAATACAGGAAATAAAACAAGGGGAAACATTTCATTCGAAAAAGAGATCGGGTAAAAAATTATTCTAAATGGTAAAAATATTATAAACTGTTGGGCAAGTCGACATAATTTCTAGAACCAAGAATTTCAGTGATTTTATTGGGCTAAAATTAAAGAGTCGGTTTCTTTTCGGCGAATATCATCAACAGAACAGAAATTATAACTTAGCCTGTGTATTGATTTACTTAAAATAAACATTTTGCATGTCAAACAAAGACTGAACCGAGAGTCCGGAACAGAAAGAATATATATATATATATATATATATATATATATATATATATATATATATATATATATATATATATATGTATGTATGTGTGTGTGTGTGTAGCAATGGTGAATGATAGTTAATGGAGAAAGATGTATAAATGCTCGTATAGATTAAGAGAGAGAGATAGGGAGAGAGAGAGGAAGAAAGAAGTATAGGGAGAGAAAAGGAATGATAAATACACTGGGATATATATATATATATATATATATGTACGTATATATATATATATATATATATATATATATATATATATATATATATATATATATATATATATATATATGTATATATATAAAGATAGATAGATAGATAGATAGATAACGAACAGACTGAGATAGACAGATAGCTAGCTAGCTAGCTAGATAGATAGATGCCGAACAGACTGAGATAGACAGATAGATATATATGAACAGGTATATATATATATATATATATATATATATATAAATAACAAACTAATGTAGATAGGAATAGACTGAAATAAATATGAACACCCTTAAATAGAGACATAATTACAAGGTGCGATGGGAAAATTGTCGCAATATTATATTTTGAATTTTGCGCATGCGTGTTGCTTGTTTTTGACTTTGTTGACTGCACAATTTAGTAGCGTCAGTTGGGCGCCGTCTGTGAAGAAAAGAGCTCGCTGACGTAATTCACTTCACCAGAAATTTGAAAACAGCATACTATACTTCTTGTCATTCGCACCAGAATCTCCATTAAGAACATTTCATTATGCTTGGGTGTTAATCTTCGCGCAGTGAAGAGGATATACAAAAAGACGGATGGTGATTACGAAGTTACGGCATCTTGGAAAACTTCCGAATTTGTTGAGGAGAGACTCATAATCAACACAAAGTCCTACATCAAGTGCTTACAGGTGGGTGTGCCTGCTCTGGGACAAGGGGGTGGCTACTGAAAGACCCTATGTCTTGCAACAGGACTCTGCAACATGTTACACATGCAGGAGAAGCCAGTTAGAGTTGTCAGGCAATATTTGCGTCTACATCACACCTTACATCTGGGCACCTAACTCCCCACACTGTACCTTATGTGTGGGTTGCAGTTGAGCAAGACACCAAAAATAATCCTTGTAACACCAGTAATGAACTGATGGTAAGTTTTAAATCGGCATTCAAAAATTAAACAAGAAGACCGTCCAGAAGAGATGCAGGAGACTCAGAAATCGTCTGGAGGTCCTGGTTGAAGCCAATGGCGATTATACTGAATATATTTTCTCTTTAGTATATCAAGATAGGCTCGTGTAATTTTGTTAAATATATCTGTTAAAATGACATGTCATTGTTATGTTTGCGTAATTAATACGACAATTTATTCATCGCAAACTGTAGATACGTACAGTATGAAACAGACTGTGTAGATAGAATAAGTGACATACTGATTATATATATATATATTTTTATCCGTATGCCTTTTTCTCCTCTCCCCCTTCCATATCAATATATAACTTCCGTTAAGTTAACCGATTTAATGTGTCAATGTCTTGAGATTTTTTGAGAGAATAGAAATTTTACATCTAACTCAATCATGTGTCTCTCCCCCTCACTTCCTCACTTCGTTAATTTACATATGTTTAGTACTGCCCGTCAAAAATGTGTACATTTCTTTTCATTTTTCGTTTCAACCTTTGGAAGTAAAGTCTGATGATACGCGGTCCTTTGAAAGGGCTGTGGTGAAATAATTTATTACATGGAACCTTAAAGTGGTCTGTTTTTATTTTTATTTAAATTATTAGCTCTGATTTACATTGAGCTCTCTGGATTTTATCCTCCTTGGGTCTACCCATACGGATTACCTAGTTTTTCGTAAACTATATATATATATATATATATATATATATATATATATAAAAGACATTTTTATGTTTATAAGTTCTTTTTATAGATACAAATATTTCAGTAAATGCTCTGGTTATAATCAACAGTGTTAACGACATTTAACGGCCTGAATGTCCAAGAAATTTTCATAGAAAATATTCGTCCTCTGTCGGAGGACGTATATTTTCTATGAATTAGAACATTTATAAATATAGCATTTACTTAAATATTTGTATCTACAAAAATAACGTATCAACATAAAATGTGTTTTTTCATATATATATATATATATATATATATATATATATATATATATATATATATATATGTGTGTGTGTGTGTGTGTGTGTGTGTGTGTGTGTGTGTGTGTGTGTGTGTGTGTATGTGTGTTAGATCGATGAAAATTTAGATATAGGTCACTGAGAAGTTGAGAGATGAGGAAGGAGACAAAACACACTTCCTCTTTGTTTCACTTTCTGTCATTTCTAGTTAACTCGTATCATAGTATATGTCTATATTTCTGAGAAGAGGTATTTTGTTCACTATTTACATTGCTCGAACTATCATCCCCATCTTTGTTGCCATATTTATCACAACGTTTCGATCGTTGCACGCTCCGGCCTTCTTCAGGTGCTTGGAATGTCTCAAGGACACATGGCACAGTAGATGAAGGCGTTAGTTAGATCCAGTGAGAGGACCCAAAGAGTGTGAGTTCAATACCTGGTTAAGGCGGTGGAGAACTTAGAGAGGATAATTAACAGGAGATAACTGATAACTGACATCCATTAGACATGGCACGTGGAACTAGAACATTCTTAAATGCAGCGATCAGTTTTGAGTTCTTCTGTAGTTCGTTGTTGCCTATCGCATCTACTTCTCCCTAACTATTGTGGTGAAAGCCCTATCAAGAGCTGTCCCCAGGCGCTAGCTTAAATGCCACCCAATAGCGAAGCTTTTAAGCTAGTATTAAAATACTTTTTGGGAAATTTGTGTCCTGCTGCGAAAAAGAGCAAACGAAAATGTCTGGAAAATCATAAACACATAAAATACTTCAGTAATTATTTTTTAAGTAGTTTTCGAGACTGTGTTGACAAGTAAAGCAACACCAACTGTACAAGAACAGATTTTCCATTTACACACTGTAAAAGTTAAATCATAAAAATGAAATAAATCATTCGTTTCATTATTGCTCAGTCTGCTCGAAAAGTTGTTTCACTATATCAGGCAAGACAATTATTCTCTCCAGAATCGATCTTAAAAATTTAAAGGTGTAACATACTTTCTCCTGACGTCGTAGTGCCGGCCACTTTCCAAGGCATGAAGCAATAAACGACATCATCAGAAGAGGTCTGGATGCAACTGGGTTCCCCTCCCAAATCGAAAGGTAGGCCTTGCCTGTGGTGCTGGGAAGCGACCGGAAGGGATTACCATTTTCAATGGGGAAGTCGTTGATTTGCGATGTGACCTGTGTCGATACATTTTCGACCGGTAATTTGATCAGCCCCGCGGCCGAACCGGGTTCAGTTGCACGGGACCCTGAGATAAAAAAATAGTTAAATATCCTTCTCCTGCGAACAGATTTATTTTTTACTCTGGTGGCAGTGGAGAATTCTGGAGTTATTGGCCATCGTTCGATGGCTTCCCTTCGGAGGGTTGGCGGGATGGCCTTTCGGTTAAGGGACGAGCCTCGCGAAATGGAGTGGCTCTTGCAGGGTGTGTCGGTGGCGATGGTGCGATATAATGCTTTCTCCATCATTGGCAGAGGATATACATATATACATACATATATATACATATATATATATATATACATACATACATATATATATACATATATATATATATATACATACATATATATATATACATATATGTATACATATATATATACATACATACATATATATACATGCATACATATATATATATATATATTTATATATATATATATATATATATATATATATATATATATATATATATAAATATATACATACATACATACAGTAGCAGCAGGAAGAGGCAGTTGAAATTTCTGGGACACGTAATGATAAATTAGTGCTTAGCGTGTCTGATATTCCCAGGGCGGATCGAGGAAAAGAGAGACACGGGAAACCAAAATGTTACATATCTAGTGGGATTAAGGTAGTTGATGACGTAACAGGTTTTGGGAGATGTAGCAAAAGGGCAAAACATACTGAGAGCTAGACGATCATGGCTCTCGACTTTATCCTATCCTTTATAGGACAAAGTGGAGAGCCATGATCGTCTACCTCTTGAAGGAACACGGCACATAGAAGAAGAAGGTCCACCGGAGACAGAAAAACTCACCAGAGCGGGGGGAAAAAGACACGTCTTTTCTTTAAACCATTCCGTATGGAAAGGAGAAAATAAATCGGGATTTATGCCAGTTTTCTTATATATCACTTTTAGCAATACCCTCTAGCTTTCCTTGGGTGTTATCTGACATGGAAGCCGGGTAATTGCGGACAATTTCAAATTGTTTCTGCCCGTCAGGTATTATTTAATTTGGTATATTAATAAACAAAACGCAGTGTTTGTTATTTGTCTTTTAATTTTGATTAAGAATTTGATATTTACTTTGATTACAACAAGTATTCTTATAGTTAATACGTTTAATATTTGTGTTGTTGAACAAATAAAAAAATAACACCTGGCGTGATGATAAAGATTTATCGCCTGATTCGCAAATTTTATTCTCACTGAACTATCAAAACAGACAATCGTTACCACATCGAAAACAAATATAATAAGACTGTACCTTGTTTCAAATATAGCTGGAGACAAATATGGCTTCATATCAAAAAAAGAATTACGGTCCTTCTCGATATAAATATATATATATATATATATATATATATATATATATATATATATATATATATAAAGAAAGAACAGTAAGATAAAAAATACGGTGTTCTTATAGATATTTTTATTTTTACACAATATTGCTCAATGTAAATTTACAGAGCATTAATATTTGAAATTAATTGATTTAAAATATGGTTTTATCGCTACACAGTGATAACCATGTTTCGAAAATGGAAGCCAAAGCCTTTGAATTCAATTAATGGATTTCTCGGTATCCTTGGAAACCCTCAATTATGACTCTTTGCCGTGCCTTTAAAACCGTGGTTTTAAAAAAATAAGTTACTCCAAAATCACTTGACGAGGAAATGGAACTAATGTCTTTAATTAGGTAACAAATTTGAATACAAAGGCTTTGGCTTCCATTTTCGAAACATGGTTATCAGTGTAGCGATAAAACCATATTTTAAATCAATTAATTTAATATATATATATATATATATATATATATATATATATATATATATATATATATATATATATATATATATATATATATTGTATTTTTCTACAGGTTAACTCCGAGACATTTTTCATATATATATATATATATATATATATATATATATATATATATATATATAGTTATATATATATATATATATATATATATATATATATATATATATATATATATTGTGTGTATTTAGGCAGCATTTTTTCATTCATACATGTTTCATTAAATAATATAGATACCATAAAATAAATAGACAACACTTGCCTATATTATTTAATGAAACATGTATGAATATATATATATATATATATATATATATATATATATATATATATATAATATATATATATATGTAGCAAAATACAAGACTATATATAGGAGGGAAGGGGGGAAAGTCCTTATTTCATTGGCTGATGTTGACTGACGTATGTCAATAAGAACGGTCGGAATCCTAGCCATATTTTATTTATCTTTTTGCAATGTCGAAGTGCGTAGCAAAACGCTATCAAGGAGGCGGCCTGAATCTTGTGGAATTAGGTCGGGGTTGCTGTTGGAGCCGATATGATGCAAAACCCGAAATCGGCTATGAAGACAGTGCATCACTGAAGACCTTCCTTGTTGCATCTGAAATGTATTACTCTTCTATATATATATATATTTATGAAAGGTATATATATATAATGGAATTCTGTAGGTGCCTGCGTCATTACACATACACAAAACTAATAGTCTTTAATATGGAAATAAAATGATAATAGTTATTCTATAATAAAAAAGTAGTGAGTTAATCGTCTTACTCCTGAAATGCCAAGCACAATCACGAAAATATTTTAGCAGAAATTAGAAAGTAATGTAAACATAGTAACTATTTAAAATATTTCTTCAAAAAATTTCTTTAGATATGGTAAAAAATCCTCTTTAAACAATAACCAAAACACCAGTTGTCCGTTAAAGAATCAAACACAATCGCGTTCCACACCACGTGTCGTCCGAGTCTAAAAACAAACACATAAACACAGTAATTTAAGTACAACACACATACGAAGAAAAAAAGAAAAATACTGAATTCTAAAATTAGACACATATAAACTAGGGGTAAACAAACACGTGGATATTTTAAATCTACATAAATATTTCAACAGATAAAAATATTTCTTAAAATATTTCTTGAGTTATGGTCAAAAAACCTTTTAAACAACATTTAAGACACTATCAAATAAATAAATATATACATATACAAAAACACAGAAAGAAATACTTTCATAAAAAAACACCCAATTTTGTTTCATTTATTTTATCCAGATATTATATACATATCAAGAAAGTATACGTGGCCTCTCATTATGCTATATATATATATATATATATATACATATATATATATGTAGATAGATAGGTAGATAGATATTATTGTACGCAAGCTCTTCGGCAACTACATTAGTTTCTTTATATGTTTCCAATTAATCATTTTGAATTTGAGTTCATGACGTCCTTCTACTCAATTAGGCTTAGTAAGCAGCGTAATATATGAATTGATAATAAATAACATTGTATAAATGCCGTTTAGGTAATTAGCAACAATATATGTTGCATGAGTATTCAGTCGACAATAAAAATGTCTATTTTGCAGAGAAACAGGTCATGACAGCGGCCTTAATTAAATTCCCCCACAATCCCTGCGTGTTGTTACCTTCTAAATGAATGACAAATACCGATAGAAAATTGGTTTATAAATTAACCGAATGCTGCATTTGTTATGCAGAACAAATATTAAGGGTATTTTCAGAATCTTAATTAAAAATAGATTCAGGCTTATCAATCCTACGAAATATCTAAGAAAGCTGCGAAATCGTAGATCTTCGTGTTCGCAAAATGACGGAGTGACAAAAAGAGTTTGTTTTTTTTTTCATTTGACACCGTTGTTATTATAACTGCCTTCCTTCCTCAGCAATATTCATTGTTTTTAAAATCGGTGATTGGAATTGTAAATAAAGCCTTAAAAACACGTGAAAGTGAATTTATATATTTTCGTTGTTCTAGAGAATTGAAAACAAATAAAATAAACAGTGTTTATTAGTAACATTATTTATTTAAATAGTTGAAAAATGATAATAATGTATATATAAGGTCATCCAAAAAAACGGGAACTTTTTAACAATCCAATAAAACCAAGAGTGATAGAAGAAAAATAATTAATTCATAGTAATTGAAACCTTAAAACATGCCATTTAAGAAACAATGATGGAATTTTCATTTTTTTTAAAATGACGTCCTGTAGATGGCGTCCTCCTGTACGAATGCATTCTTGAAATCTGCTGCCGAGATTCCTCATTGACTGCTGCAACATCTCAGCTGGGATACTGTGAATTTCATTCTCGCTACTAAAATGGCGAAATGTTTACTTGCTCATGGTCACTGTCTCGCAGTGTTGCCACTTGCTCATGTCTGGCAATAGGCATTTCAAAAATTCACATTTTTTGGGGTCACCCTGTATAATATATATATATATATATATATATATATATATATATATATATATATATATATATATATATATATATATAGTACATTATATATACATTATTATCATATAAGGTTTGAATTCTTTGGCAATTAACCAGTTTTTTCAACTATTTAAATAAATAATGTTACTAATAAACACTGTTTATTTTATTTGTTTTCAATTCTCTAGAACAACGAATATATATATATATATATATATATATATATATATATATATATATATATATATGATATAACAGATATATAATAAAGTATATACATATGTATAAAGTACATATAATATAGTATATAATAGATATATAGTAAAGTATATATAATAAAACTTTATATAATAGAAAATATATATAATATGTATATAAAATATATATTATATACATTATATACATACATATATATATATATATATATATATATATATATGAAGTATTTATAATATAATAAATCTTTATATAATAATAAAGTATACTATTTACATTATTCGCCATATTTATTACAACGTTTCGGCCGGTGTACGCTCCGGCCTTCTTCAGGCAGTTGGAATGTCGAACTTTATTTCGCTCACTGGGGTGGACTGTTCTAGTTTCCGGTGATATGTTTAATGGATGCCGGTTATCAGTTCTCCTGTTAATTCCCCTCTCCAAGTTCTCCACTTCACTGGGTATTGAACTCACACTCTTTGAGTCCTGTCACTGGATCTAACTAACGCCTTTATCCACTGTGCCATGTGTCCTTGATGACATCTGCATATGAATTTCTGGGTATTTTAAACTTTATATAATAATAAAGTATATATGATATAATATATGATAATGAGGATTTCTTTATAGTTTCTTCATATATTTTAATAAATTAGTAAATATGGAAAAAATCATTTATAGAAATCTGTTTTCATATTTATTTATTTATGACGAATTGGAAGGTGAGATTCTGTTTTGGTTATAAGATTCCAGTCATTACCCGCCACACCACTAAAATTCATTAGTCGAAGTACAGATAGATCTGTTTGCTTTCTCTTTAGCAAGTCAAAGACTATTTTCCCACCTATTTGCTAGATTTTTGTTTTGTTTTTTAAATGGGTTTTTCTTTCTTTCTTTAAAAATGGATTGCTATCACTAGTCCTTGTCAGGTCGGATTTCTACATGGATAATTCCTGCTTAAGGTAAAATCAATTATTGTGTTTTTTTCTCATTACCTAAAGAACAAACAATTAGTATATAATATATGTGGTTAAAATGCCTTAAGTTATGTGCAGAATTTCCGCGTAAAAAGAAAAATCAGTGTATCAATTATTTATTTATAAATTGGAAAAAAATGGATTTTTTTAAATGTATTAGTTTTTAGAATGTTGTAAATCTGAAATTATTCTTGTAAATAAACAATTTAATAAATAAATATCGTTTAATATTTGTGTTGTAAATTCTCAAGAACAAAAAATGTATAAATTCACTTTCACTTTATATTTGTTCTTATTACATTTCTAATCATCTCTATTAAATCCAATAAACGTTGCTGATGACGAAACGAAGTTCAAATATACCGGTGTCAAACAAAAAAATGTCCTTTGACATTGCTTTTTCTTCGGTCAGAAATTTCCAGGTATGCCGAAAGTTATAGCTATCGTTTACAAATAAAAATGAAATATTATCGTATCAACGCTTGTAAGATCGTGGCATGTAAAGAAGAATATTTATTCGACAGATAACTATAATAAAAAAAAGCACGTCCCAGCCGATTTGATATCGAGGGTAAATCACATACAAGGAGACCTGAAGGACGTTGGTACAAATGTATAGGGTGTTTCACAAGTGTTGAAAGAAAACAGCTGTCCCTCAAATGGGGAGAGAGCTCAAGGAGTGTGCGTACTTTGATTAGCAGGAACAGTTATTCCAACAGGATGCTGCTCCTCCTCACATTGCTAATGTTGCCACGGCATGGTTCCTTGAAATGTTTGGGGACTGTCTCAGCCGCGAAGCTGAAAGAGAATGGGCACCTTTCAAGCCTGAATCTCACCCCCAGATTTTCTACTCAGAGTTGTATTTCTCCTAGCCTGGATGCCAAACATAGCTACAGAGCCAGAATTATGCAGTTAATTAACAGATAGGCGTGTGGAGGTGAGACGAAAAGAATTCTTAACTTTCCTAATTGGATTTGCGCAAAAGATCAAACAACTGAATAGCAGTAATTTGAACTTGTCATTTTTTCACTTTCCGTTGAACCAGTTAATTTTTTTTTTTTACTTATATCCCGTCAGAATGTAGGATTAGAGACTAACCACCTCCCTCCCCCCCTCTCTCTCTTCTTATTAATTCGGCAATATAGCTTTCTCCGTAATTTCTTCTCCTTTGGTTTAGTGGTTCCAGTAGGATTGTGCTCCTTCACATACTGCTAATGTTACCATGGCATGGCTCCCTGAAAAGATTGGCAGCATCAGCTGCAAAGATGATGTGGAATGAGTACCTCAACTGCCAGACCTGAACCCTCGAGATTTATTCCTCCGGGGGCCCACAAGGAAATATCTATCATGGCACCCACTGCTGCATCGAAGGCGGCCATCAATGAAATGATACAAGCGATCACCTAAAAGGTAAGTGCACAACAACTTTGTATTCAACAGTGTCTTCAACTGAACGGAGGACAACCGAAAAATATTACTCTATAGTTCCTCTTAATAATTTTGGTTCATTTTTTAGACTAAATAGTTGCAGATCCTAAAATTGTATAGCTTTACCATTCAATTAATGTAATTTCCACGATTCTATCATTTGCGGTCCTTGATTTATACCCGATCATTTTGTTTCAGAAATAGTGAAACCTCCTGTAGATCTCTTAAAATTCAAAGAACATGAACCGTCAAGGATTTCACGGACACTTTGCACAAATAAAAGCACATTTCTGATTTGTCATAAACAAATTTGGACCAATTAAATAAATTGCAGGAATTTTGTCATTTGACAAGACAAAGAATAATTAAAGATCTATGGTGCAAAAAAGACGGGAAAGGACAATATTTAATTCTTTTTAATAAAGTGTTATGGTCCAATATCCTCGTCGCCACTGTTATGGTCCAATATCCTCGTCGCCACTGTTATGGTCCAAGGTTAGAACAACACGAACACAAGGGTAGAAATAACAAAGATATATTACACAGAATAATAATACAGATGTGAAAGGTGTTAGTATGACTGTCAGTCTGGTTTGGAGTGAACTACTATTGGCTCGACTCGATTCCTTCACGACTCGTTCCATCTCGACTCCTATACGTCTCTCTTGAGAGGCGCAGTATTTATAGTGTCAGGAAGAGTTCATTATGTCGTTATAGGTAAGATCCCATAACACCATTAAATTATTTTTTATCAAAATATTTTAGAATGTCGATTTACTTTTATTAAAAAGTAAATTACATTAAGATTTATTAAAAATAATTAAAAACAAGTGTTGTTGTTTTATTGAATTATTTTTATACGTAAATATGCTTTATTAAAAAATAAATTTCTTTTGGATTTACCTTATGGACCACGTTAATTAATGTATTGATTTTAAGACATTTTCATGTCTATACATTCTTTTTTTTACAGATACAAATATTTAAGTAAATGCTCTGTTTATAATAAAGAGTATTAACGACATATACCGGCCTGAAGCTCTCTACAAGACCCAAAAGTGTGCGTTCAATACGCGGTTAAGGCAGTGGAGAACTTGGAGAGGGGAATTAACACGAGATAACTGACAACTGACATTCATTGAAACATGGCACGTGGAACTAGAACAGTCTACTCCAGTAAGCGTAAGAAAGGGTTCAGTTCGACATTCCAACCACCTGAAGAAGGCCGGAGCGTACAATGGCCGAAACGTCATAATAAATATGATGACAAAGATGAGGACAATAGTCCGATTAATGTAGAAATCATGTCGGCATATCTGGATTAACCAATTAAAAGTTAATCAATCAGGACACTCATTAGACAACTTTAAATGTACATTAATAGACACAGGTTTTAGTACAACATACACACTAAGAAAAAAAGATAAATACTGGATTTTAAAATTAGACACATATAAACTAGGGTTAAACAAAGACTTGGGTATTTTAAATCTATATAAATATTTCAATAGTTAAAAAATTTCTTTAGATATAGTTAAAAAAACTTTTTTAAACAACATCTAAAATACTATCGTTAGATTTACGTTAAAAAATTCAAACACACTTGCATTCCACATCACGTGACGTCCGCGTCTAACGACGGACGCTGTAAAGTGTAAACAAACTGCCAAATACAGTAATACAGTAATAATTCAATTAATTTCTCAGGAAGGACCGAGGTGGTCTGAAATATTAAATATATATAAAAACATATAAATAAATACTTTCGCAAAAAAACACCCAATTTTTTTTCAATTATTTTATCTATATATTATATACATATCAAGAAAGTATACGTGGCTCCTCATTATGCTATATATATATATATATATATATATATATATATATATATATATATATATATATATATATATATATATATAAAAATAATGGAAGCCTTACTTATAAAAACAAGCAAACCAACACTTAATAATATTTACTTTGAACATGGACATAATATCTTGACCGTGTTTTGAAACAAAAAAATGAATCACTTTATAAAACATACACATAACAAACTATTTCTAATTCTAACAGTTGAAATATAATCCTTGATAATGGCTAAATGTATAGCCGAAAGCGCTCGGAAAAGAACATTCGGACAATTTTTATATAATTTATCCTCTGAAAAGAAAAACTTTATTAGATCGCACGAGAAATTATATAAAAAACTAAATAAAAGAACCTTGTCAGTCGTTTTTAATGAAATGTGCTTGAAAGAAGGATTGCTGCCTAAATACACAAATATATATATATATATATATATATATATATATATATATATATATATATATATATATATATATATATATATATATATGTATATATATATATATATATATTGGTTCCTCATATTGTCTGTGTTTGAAATAAGAGAGCGAGCGCGAACATATTCTCTTCTTGGAGGGTGACTATCTCAAGGATGTAATATTCAAATGCAGTACCAAATTTGATTATTAAAGCCTCTCTGCCGTAGAAAGTTAAATTGGAATCAGGTAGCAGAAGCCTTCCGGGAAAATCTGTACAATGTTAGAGAACATTTGAATTTAAGGAGTGTATCATTGACTCGACGCGTAATTAACCAAAAGCTATCAAGGTCTCGGTGTAATTTCTATAACCGAAGTATACAGCGCCAGTTCATGATCGTTAAATTACCTCATCAAAGTATATCGCGTATATCGACTGGATCACACGCAAATTTAAATGGAAGAATTGTCGAAAGCGGAGACAATGAAGCCTTTTTCCCTTATTAATCTGGGATATAAAGATGTCTGTATTTCTTGGGTGAAGTAATGTCATCATTTATTTCCGTCTCGTTTTTCTTTTCACCTTAGGTTAATGAAGAACGCTTCGTTATGATCAGATTTAAATGGAGTCGGCTAATTGCATAGCCTAATCAATGTCAGGCTTCCATAGATATTGGATAACAGTTTAAATCTATCATTATTCTAATATTTCGATAGGCAAGTGAGTAATTGTCATGGGGGAATATGTTTATTAAATAGGCTAAATGAATGGAATAACTTTGTCATTGCTTTATACTCATATCTCTCATGGAATTTTCACAGATCAGTTTTTATTAAATAAAACCTTCTTCTATGAATCGTGTCCCTTCTGGACGTTGGCAATCATTGTTCTCCACAACGTCCTCTCCTTTGTAGCTCTTAGTAAATCTGATCATTTTGTTATTTCTCCTAATCCTTGTTCTGCTAAGACATTTTGATAAGGTGGTACTTCTTGTATGTAAAGATCATGGCTCTCCACAACGTCCTGTCTTTTGTAGCACTTAGTAAATTTGGGCATTTTGCTATCTCTCCTAATCCTTGTTCTGCCAAGACATTTAAATAAGCTCATACTTTTTCTTCTCTGTGAAGATCATGGCTCTCCACAACGTCCTGTCTTTTGTAGCTCTTAGTAAATTTAGCCATTTTGCTATATCTCCTAATCCTTGTTCTGCCAAGACACTTAAATATGCTCATACTTTTTCTTCTCTGTGAAGATCATGGCTCTCCACAACGTCCTGTCTTTTGTAGCTCTTAGTAAATTTGGCCATTTTGCTATATCTCCTAATCCTTGTTCTGCCAAGACACTTAAATATGCTCATACTTTTTCTTCTCTGTGAAGATCATGGCTCTCCACAACGTCCTGTCTTTTTAGTTCTTAGTAAATTTGGTCTTTTGCTATCGCTCTTAATCTGTTCTGCCAATCATTTGCAGAAGCTCGTACTTCATCGTTTATGTGAAGATCATGGCTCTCCACAACGTCGTTTTTTGTAGCTCTTAGTAAATTTTATCTTTTTACTATCTCTCCCTGTTCTGACAATAATTTACAGAAACTTCTTCTTCTGTTATGTACCGGGACCCTTCAGGTCGTGTGCGAACATGGTTCTCCACAACGTCCTGTTATTTATAGTTCTTAGTAAATTTGGTAATTTCGATAGCTCTCCTAATACTTGTTCGGCCAACCATTTAGGTAAGCTCGTTCTTCTTTTTTTCTATGTTGGCGATTATGGTTCTCCACAAGGTCCTGTCTTTTTTAGCTCTTAGCAAATTTTATCTTTTTGCTATCTCTCCTAATCCTTGTTCTGTTGACTAATTGCAGGAACCCCTTCTTCTTCTTCTTCTTCTTCTTCTTCTTCTTCTTCTTCTCCTTCTCCTTCTTCTTCTTCTTCTTCTTCTTCTTCTTCTTCTTCTTCAATGTACGGTGACCCTTCAGGATGTGAGTAATCATTGCTCTCCATAACGTCCTGTCTTTTGTATCTCCTAGCATATTTGGTCTTTTTGCTATCTTTCCTAATTTCCGTTCTGCCAACTCTTTCCGGAAACTCGTTTATCTTTTTCTTCTTCTATAAGTACTGTTCTATCAGGGCTTAGGCGATTATGGCTCTTCACAACTTCCTGTTCATTGTAGCTCTGTGTAAATTTTCTTCTTTCTTTATAGCTCTCAGAAATTGTAATCTTTTTGCTATCTTTCCTAATTCCTGTTCTGCCAACCATTTACACACGTAATTTTTTCTTCTTCTTCTTCTTCTTCTTCTTCTTCTTCTTCTTCTTCTTCTTCTTCTTCTTCTTTGTGCTGTGCCCTTTCAGGACGTGGGCGAACATGGCTCTGCACAGCGTTCAGTGATTTTTAGCTCTTAGCCTATTCTCTCTATGTGTTATCTCTCCTGATCCCTTTTCTGTCAAACTTTTTCTTCTTCTTTTTGCCGTGTCATTTCAGGCTGGTGATCATCCTACTCCGCAACAGCCTGCTCGTTTTAAATTCTAATCTTTTTGCCATCTCGCCTCTCCTTTCTTTTGAACATGGGCAGAGATCCCTTGTTTCCTGTTTAGCATTGGGTTTCCGATTTCATCTAAAATCTCTCCGGCTTCCTCAAATTTATTTTTTCTTACAATGATGTTCTCTCTGCACAAACCTCAGGAGCCACTCGAGGTAGAGTGTTACAGAATATGTGAATAATATAATGGTTAACCTTAGATTTGACCAACATTACGATTGTAGTAATCAGAGTAGCACCCGTTTGGGAGGTGATTCCTCAAAGTACGAAGTAAAAAGAATGAAGAAGACTTAATTATGTAGTATTTTTCATTAATAAATAGTAGTTTCCTATACTCAGAGTGGCCTTGTGATTCACCTTCGTTTTCAGTTAAGATATTTACCAACCTAACGGGTAATCGTTTTAACAGATAAGCAAACGGTAATTGGAGCATGTTAGAGGACTGAAAACTTCGTGGTTATTTGCGACATAACAGGGATTATTTACGGCGGTTCATGAAGGATTCACACTATGTTCTTCCGAGAACCGGAAGAGGTTCGCTTGAAGTCTATCTAATCCGACAGTTGAGTCAATGAAGTGTTCTCCGTGATCTCATGGTCTGTCCTGCAGCCCGGGTTTTACATTATTATTTTTTCACCCAATGCAAGGCAGTAAAGCCCCTAAGACACAAGGGGTTACTGGGTGAGGGAAAATTTGCAAGAGAAACATTACTGAAGTGAAACGATTAATAATGAAGACAGTAGATAGCCATTGACATTGCATTTAAAATTTTGCTGATTAAAGTTTGGCTGGAAAGCGTGGAGCCAGATGGGAATTCCACGACCGACGTGCGAGAATTACCGGCTACATCTACCTAGTTTAACTGTAAATTGATGAGATCTCGACGCCACTCTAGTACGGCGCTTAAATCTTTTTTTTTAAGTCATGATACCATAGCGAATAGCTCATCCGAACAATTACCATAAACGTATTTATAGAAAATTCAAAGGGAGGCAACCTTACGGCGGTGGGGGAAATGAGCGAAGGCGAGCCGCCAGGTCAGGACCAATAATATTGCTGATTCTTTGGATTGTTCAAGGAACTTAAGCTAAATATTAGGAGTACTGGACCATATGTGGCAGTAATATTCTAAGCATGGACGAATGGTAGACTTGACTACGACCGATAATATGGCTGATTCTTGTTTGGATTTTATAAAGAATCTTTAGATATACGTCAGTAGAACCTAATCATATGTGGCAACAATATCCAAAGCATGAACAAATCGTAGACGTATAGATATGTAAGATAGATAGATCAGGACCAATAATATGGCTGTTTTTTCTTTGTATTTTATCAAGGAGCTTAAACTGGATATTAGGAGAACCAGACCATATGTGGCAGTAATATTCTAGGCATGGACGAATGGTAAACGTATAGATATGTAAGATAGACTCTGGAGCGAAAAAATTGTCTCACACGACACAGGGATTTCTTAGTAGCGTTATCGTCTTTCATGAGACGACTGTTTAAAAAAATACTTTATTCCGTAGAATAAAAGAATAGAATAACCAATGATTGGTTCATTCCATTATTCCTCTTATATGCTTAGACTAAAATCTGTAATCGTTACAAATCATATATTTTCAAAATAGAATTTTTAATAGAATTACGATATCTATAGACTTGTCTCCTTTTATTATTTCGCTGGTACGTTTCGTGCAAATTCTGTAATTGTCAGTGCGCATGTCTGGGCGTACGTTTTTATTTCTGGTCTACACTGAATTCTCCTCAACGAGCTAAAGAGATAACCTTAGTCGACATTTTAACTTGTAAGCCGTCTCCTTGGGAATCGGTCTGACATGAATGACGCCATTACGAAATTAGTTACAGAGAACAACCAGCAGGCGAAGTCCATATTTTAAAATAACAATATCCTTTCTCATCCGATTTTCTAAACGTAAGTTGAAATCTCGCCGGGGACTCGTTGTTCATACATTATATATATATATATATATATATATATATATATATATATATATATATATATATATATATATATTCTTTTAAATATGTTACTGACTGTGCGGGCGGATATAACTGACGACAAACTGAGCGTTCTGAGACAATTTGAAACCATATATAATAGAAATAAATCAATCAGTCCTTAATACTGATATAATGCATGGGAATTATGTACAGTTTATTCTCAAATCTAAAACAATGTTTTAAAAATATACACATTATTTTACTCTGATTTAAGATTGCATAAATACATTCTCTGTGACGATATTACCTCTAGCCTGTAACAAGCGAATGAGAATTGTAGAGAGAAAAACAAGTAAATAGACTATTTTTTTAGTAATATACACCAATCTAATCGAAATAAATAAACGGTAACTTTTATGATCTCCGTATATAGAATTTGAAGGTCTTCTATACTTATGGTTTGGTTTGTTTTGTTTTACGGCATATCAACCCCAACGGGTTATTTAATGCCGACAACATTTTTCCTGGTAATATTTTGTTTTGTCAAAAATCTATTTATGGTAATATTTTTTCCTCAAAAATGTATAACTCGTAATATTAGTTTAAAAAATGTATTACTGGTAATATTTTTAATAGTCATTGCTGTTATGGTATTAGATTTTTTCCTTGAAAAATTTATTTCTGGTAATAATATTTTTAAAAGTATTTCTGGTATTAAAACATATGTTTACACTTTCATAAGGCTTTTTACGTCAGTATCGAAGTTAACTATTTGCCCATAGCAAGGACCCTAACAGTTGCTACCACCCCGGGTCAATACGGACCTGGGAACGCCAGCAATTGAGAGGTTGTTCTACGCACCTCAAAACCTCCTTGCTGTTGGACATAGCTTATCGTCTTACCCTGGAGGCGGATGTAGTTTATTGTCATTCCCAGGACGGTCTATATTTAGAGGTCAAATTGCTCAATATCAAGAACAAAGTTTACGTAAATATAAAAGTGGACGTCGAGGTCACCACGAAGTGGTGACTGTCTATTTCCTGCTTAAACATAATCTCCATGCCTGAAGATTGAGTTTAAGCATGAAACACACTGTCACCACTAGCTATTGACCCCAATTTCCACACTTACACACACACCCGCACACACCCGCACACACACACACACATATATATATATATATAGTATTACCAGTTTGTGACTGGAAGGGATAATTCCGAGAAGGATATAAATCCAGGGAGAGCTCAATGATAATAATAAAAGATGGAGACTTTAATTATCCATTTCGATTATAATTTATTTCGTGCAGACCGAGATGTTCAACTCTTCAGATCGAAGTATCCTCCGTAACTGGATATAATACACCGGACGGACACATTAGATTGTTGCGAGGAGGGAAGTTGAGAGAGAAGTGATGGGTTAGGAAAAGAAAGGGTTAACGGATATATATTGCGTATTTAGGCAGCAAATCTTCATTTATATATATTTCATTAAAGATGACAGACAAGTTTCTGCGATCAAGCTTTTTTTATTTATTTTTTCTTGTTTTCGAGCAAGTGTTTTTTCGGACACAAGAACAATTAAATAAAAAGCTTAATCGCATGTATAATACATACACACACACACACACACACACACACACACACACACACACACACACACACACACACACACACATATATATATATATACATATATATATATATATACATATATATATATATATATATATATATATATATATATATATATATATATATGTATATAAAAATAAAGAACAGTAAGATATAAAATCCGGTGTTCTTATAGATATTTTTATTTTTACACAATAGTGCTCAATGTAAATTTACAGAGCAATATTATAAATTAATTGA
>OZ038514.1:59524297-59564297 GCA_964036315.1 Acanthosepion esculentum | reverse complement strand
TGGAAGAAGTTTTAGATGTTCCAGTGACAATGACAATGGACGATTGAAATGGCCACCATGTTCACCTGAACCTTTTCACTGTTCACTTTATCCCTTCCTTTTCCTAGAAGACGACAGGAATTTAGGCAGAGAATCACTGAGGTGCTGGAGAATGTTACGCAAAACATGCTACAGCGCGTTTGCCAGGAGCTGGACTAGTGACTTGACGTATGTCTATCGCACGTGGTCAGCATATTGAACATTTGCGAAGCTTTGTGAAGTCGGTTATAAAATCTTCATACCTTTGAATATCTTGTTCGGAAGCCACATTCCTTACTCCGATATCACATATTAAATGATGTAAAATTTTGAACATCCCATGTACATTATATATATATATATATATATATATATATATATATATATATATATGTGCCAAACGGGGAAATTTTATTTGTTATGAGTTTAATCCGTTACGATTTCCTCGGTCCCGGCTTTGTTGACGTTGCAACGTCTATACATTTGCAGGAAACGAGAGTCGAAAGTTGTTTCAAATGTTTTATGTAAATACTCTCTATTGCTATATAAAATTATACATATATACTTTATATATATATATATTTATATATATATATATATATATACATTAATCTAATAAATTTAATAAGAATTTTCAGGTCAGATATATATTAGATATAATAAAATACTGTTTACAATAGATGGACCTTTCCTCATAAATGGGTATCCACTAAAAATAAAGTTTTGAAATTAAATAGAGCAAACATTATTTACGTATTCAAATGTCCATTAAGGAATTATATTCCTCAAGAATCAACTTTCGTAAATAATTATATAGGCCACACTACAAATCGTTTAACACGCAGATTAACTCTACACCTTTCTGATAATAGCTCAATTAGATCTCATTTAAATATTCATGGAGACCTACCGGACACTATTCGGAATATACTTGTCGACAACACTAATATAATAGCATCATCCACTTGCAAAAAAAGGCTAAAAATAATGGAAGCCTTACTAATAAAAATAAACAAACCAACACTTAATAATATTAACTTTGAACATAGACATAATATCTTGACCGTGTTTTGAAACAAAAAAATATGAATCACTTTATAAAACATACACATAACAAACTATTTCTAATTCTAACAGTTGAAATATAATCCTTGAAAATGGCTAAATGTATAGCCGAAAGCGCTCGGATAAAAAGAACATTCGGACAATTTTTATATAATTTATCCTCTGAAAAGAAAAACTTTATTAGATCGCACGAGAAATTATATAAAAAACTAAATAAAAGCACCTTGTCAGTCGTTTTTAATGAAATGTCCTTGAAAGAAGGATTGCTGCCTAAATACACACACACACACACACACACACACACACACACACACACACACACACACACACATATATATATATATTAAATTTATTTAAAAAAAACACAAAAAAACGTGGTTATGGTTTTTTTTGTTTATTGACTATAAGTTTCCGTTCTTTCTTACCTTGTTTGCCAGCCTTTCGTGACGATCCGTTCAGGTGAAACCGTGGTAGGTTTGTCTGGCCCTCTAGGTCTAACTAGGTCTTCTCTACTTACTGTATTGAGCACTTTATATTTTTTTTTGCGTATTCGTATCGGTTTTGTTTTTCTTTGGGCCTTGAACTTGCATGCTAGACGATTATTTTCGGCTAACGTACATGTTCTTGGTTCATTCTTTTTTTATACCGTTATTTTCCCTTTGGTATTGGTTTGATTATTTGCAAATCAAGACACCGAAGGTTTTCCGATCGAGTATAATGTCTTATACTTATAAGATTACTACAACTACTACTACTACTAATAATATTTACATATATATATATTTATATATATATATATATATATATATATATATATATATATATATATATATATATATATATATTATAAATTAAGTTAAAAAAGCTTTCAGGTGTTTTATGGAAGTAAGCTTAATTTTTTTTTCTTCACTGTATGCGTGCGTGTGTGTGTCTCTGTGTGTGTGGGTACGCGTAAGTGTGTGTGTATGCGCCTGTAAGCGGGTATATTTATGGATGTGTCTCATGTCAGGGTTATTTTTCCTTTTCATCATTTTCTTGTCTCCCTATCCTCTCTCCCTATTTATTTTCCTTCTTTTTGCATTATTTCGGCTCCGAGACTCAAAGATAATTTAACTGTATCATGTCCGATGTCACAGACAGGACTTAAAAAGAAAAAAATCATTTCTTGAATAATCTGGCATTTTCTTAAGTTTGGAAAATATAGGTGTATTTCTTTGTTTCAATTTTTTCTTTCACCGTTATGTGCACCTAGAAATTTCACCTGCCTCTTTCTGTTTTGAAATATATGAGACACTTCTATTTTCTTTTTACCTGAAACCTCGTTATTTCACATATGTTCAGTCAATTTAAAAAAAAGAAAATCAAGCAGGTGCAGCCGTTGAAATATCTGGGACGTTTTTTTAATAAATAATCGATAGAACGATACCGTGATCCGAACACACAGTGGAGGAGCGGACGTGTGCCGAGTAACGAAAAATAGATAGATACAAAGAGTGCAGGATTCCTATGTGATATCAACCCCCTATATAGCAGTTGATGTTAAAATTTTCTTCATGAATGAGGAGTAAACTAGAGGCAGAATAAATATTGTTCTACAGAAGGATACTGAGAATTCCATAGACGAAGCGAGTAAGCAACAAGTCAGACTTAAATAAAATAAACTTTGAAAAAAACGTTCTTTTTCAAATCAGGAAAAGAGAGCTGGTTTTCCTTGGACATTTTTTTTTTAAAAAAGTAATCATTTCACCTCAGGTAAGCCGGGAATGCGATTAGTACTTAGGGGCTACAGGGAGTGAAAGTGAGAGAAAAGATATTTATAGGTGGGTTGAGGAAAGGATAAAAGCTAAATGGCATTCAAGAATTAGGAAATGGCGATTGGCGTTGCATATAACATTTTGAAGATAGTTATCAGGGAAGCAACTAAACGGAAGGGAGTTCCACAGGAGGGAAGTGCGAGAATAGAAACTGTTGGAGTAGAAATGACGGTTGCATTTAGATATTTCGACAGTAAACGGTTGGGACCTAGATATCAATCTAGTAGCACGCTTAAATTAATGTAGTCGGACACCAGAGGAAAAATCTCCTCATAGCAGTTGCCATGAAAATATTTGTAGAAAAAGACAGAGAGAAGCCATACCACGTCGGTGAAAAAGTAACGGGAGTCAGGATTGATTATATTGCAGTACGTTCTTTGGATTTTATGAGGAAGGAATACTCGGAAAATTTAACCCTCACAGGGCATACTGAGGGCAAGTGAGAGAGGGGAAGGCAGGGAACTGCAGGCAAGACGTGCTTGCGTGAATGGATAGCAGAAGTGGGGTGGGTAAACACAGCAACGAAAGATAAAACTTTTATGAGATAGGAAGTTGTAGAGAGCCATGAAGGAATGATGCACAATCGATCAATCTCTTTTTTTCTGGTTATTGATTTGATGATTCGAAGACATCGAGTGAGATCATCTACTATCTCGTATCTAACGTACAGGTCACCGACATGATATACTCTTAACCGGGTCGAAGTTGCGATCCGTCTTGGGCTCAAATTATGTGAGCGTCACAGATGCAGATGTGGTGCCTCCATTGATGAGTTTGCTTTGTATTCTCTCTCCTGTCGTCGTAGTGCCCGCCGCTTTCCAAGGTGTGCAGCAATAAACGATATCATCGGAAGAGGTCTGGATGCAGCTGGGTTCCCTTCCCAAATCGAAGCCGTAGGCCTCGGCTTTTTGTGTTGGAAAGCGGCCGGACGGCATTACCATTTTCTCTTTTAAAATGGGGAAGTCGTTGATTTGGGATGCGACCTGTGCCGATACATTGTCGAGCGGTAATTTGATCAGGTCTGTCGCACGGGACGCGGAGATAAAAAAAAAAATAGTTAAATTTCCTTCTCTTGCGGACAGATTTATTTTTTTACTCCAGTGTCAGTGGAGAATTCTGGCGTTATTGGCCCTCGTTCGATGGCGTTCCATCGGGAAATTGGCGGGATTCTCTCGATTAAGGGACGATCCTCGCGAAATAGAGTGTCTCTTGCAGCGTGTCTAACTGGTGATGGTGCGGGGTAATGCTTTCTCCATCATTGCGGCTGGTAGAGGATAGCAAAAAAAAAAAACATTTTGTTTTTGGTTTATAGATCTTAATGAAACGTTATATATGGTTCCACTGTGACATTAAATATATCAATCACATTTTTCTGGTTATCGATGAATGCCTCGAAGATCTCGAATACCATCATGTATTATCTCGTATCTCACGTACAGGTCACCGACACGATATAATCATAATGCAACATTTTATATAATTCCACTCTGACGTCAAATGTATTACGCTTAGAAATATCACCATCTATATCGGCGTCTCAAAAGAAAATTACAAATGCTTTAAAAGTATGAAAAGAATGGAAAACATTGCTAAATCATTAGTATTGTTAAAAACAATGGAAGTCTATTCAAAACTGTCTAGATTATATTATTTTCATCTGTGAAAGTCATGCGAAATAACAGCCCATGAGGCTTTGACTAAAAAAAATTAGATGATGCTATTGTTTCTATGGACGGCACAATAAAGAACTAAGACGGGCAATTTTTTAAAAATTTCTTGTAAAAATCAAAAATCACGACAAATCCAGTGGGATACATTACAACTACTTTTCAGTTGGACTTGCCAGTTCGCTCCGTGTGTTGTCTGTTATCGTTACATATCAGGGGCAAGAAAGTAAAAACCGAGAAAGATTTCATTAATTTACTCTGACAAATCTACGGTTTTTGTATTCTTACAGACATTAAACTCTCTCTTTAACGAATGAGATCATATATATATATATATATATATATATATATATATATATATATATATATATATATATAAAGAGATATAGTTTTAAGGTGTGCTATATTTATGGGATAATGTGCTCAATTTCAAAGATACAGGGTATGTAAATATAAATAAGTTGCGTCTAGCATAAAACATCCTGTCGCCTGTGAGTGTTGACTTCAATGTTCATTTTATATATATATATATATATATATATATATATATATATATATATATATATATATATATAAGCAAATAAGTGGATGTAGATCCGACGGTATGATGAAAATGTGGAAAAGACAAAGCAAAATCCGAATATGGGAGTTTCCTGTTTTTTAATTTGTTTTTGTTTTTGTTATTCTGTCGACGTCAGACGTTTCGGTCAAATAGACCTTCCTCAGGATATGGTTAGTGGAGACATATTTATATTTAACTTAAATCTAATATTAATATGTCTCCATTAACCATGTCCTGAGGAAGGTCTATTTGACCGAAACGTCTGACGTCGACAGAATATCAAAAACAAAAACAAAATAAAAAACAGTAAACTTACATATTCGGATTTTGCTTTGTCTTTTCCACATTTTCATCACATATATATATGTATGTATATATATATATATATATATATATATGTGTGTGTGTGTGTGTGTGTCTGTGTGTGTGTGTGTGTGTAAGGAATTGTAACCACATAAATAAAACATACATCTATTTGAGCAAAATAAACGTAATTTTAAGACCATTAAGCTTCTTTCGACCAACGCTTTTTCAAAACGTATTCGTTGGCGATATACAAACAAAAAGATACATTAATAATCTCCAAGAAATCACAGGGTGGTGTTCGACTGTGAAGCATTCTTAAAAGTTTTATTGTCCAATGCAGGTTGTTCCGACTTTCGGTGTGTAGCAGTCACTTCTAAATTTGCATGATGGTGACTCGTTGTTCTTGCAGGGAACAAGCAAGTTTTGACCTTCAACCAACCGTAATGAATTTACAAAATGCTCCTTTTGTTTGCATATGGTCGGCTGGTAGAATTAGATATACAAAACCTTGGGGACTCTATACCGAACGAACACTGTGTAGAATTGAAACGAATGTGTCCTCATACTCGGCGGCACAATCAGGATTATGTATCAAATTATATATATATATATATATATTTTTAAGCATTTCACCCCAAGCAAGGCGGGAAGCCACTAGCACGCAAGGGGTTACAGAGGATTTGGAACGAGCGCAGGAGTGATAGAGGAAAGGATAAGGTTAAGGATATTGGATAGATCAAGGCAAGCGGATACAGAAGATTTGGAGGGAGAGCAGATAGGAGTGTTAGAGGAAAGGATGTGGAGAAGGATAGTGGATAGATCAAGGCAAGGGGTTACAGAAGATTTGGAGGGAGAGCAGATAGGAGTGATAGAGGAAAGGATGTGGAGAAGGATAGTGGATAGATCAAGGCAAGGGGGTACAGAATATTGGGAGCGAGAGTAGATAAGAGTGTTAGAGGAAAGGATGTGGAGAAGGATAGTGGATAGATCAAGGCAAGAGGTTACAGAAGATTTGGAGGGAGAGCAGATAGGAGTGATAGAGGAAAGGATGTGGAGAAGGATAGTGGATAGATCAAGGCAAGCGGATACAGAAGATTTGGAGGGAGAGCAGATAGGAGTGATAGAGGAAAGGATGTGGAGGAGGATAGTGGATAGATCAAGGCAAGGGGGTACAGAATATTGGGAGCGAGAGCAGATAGGAGTGTTAGAGGAAAGGATGTGGAGAAGGATAGTGGATAGATCAAGGCAACTGGAGATGTCGATTAATATTAAATTTGAATAGTTGGAGATTATAGCTATCAGGGAAACAGGAAAAGAGAAGGGATTTCCACAGGAGAGAGGTGCGAGATATGAAGCTATTGGAGTAGAAGAGACGGCTACATTTAACAGTTTCAACAGTGAAAGGGTGAGATCGGGATGTCAGCCTTCTAGGACGCTTGAATTCATGAAGTCTGGGAACCAGCGAAAGCAGCTCATCGGAGCAATTGCCATGAAAGTATTTGTACAAAAGACAGAGAGAGGCGACGGAACGTCTGTGAGAGAGCGACTGCAGACGAGATGCCAGATCAGGGACAATCATATTGCATATACTTCACTGGATCTTATCAAGAAGCCCGAGGCAAACAGAAGGGGCTCCAGACAATATGTGGCAGCAATAATCCATGCAAGGGCGAATGGCTGATTTGTAGATTTGAAGGATCGATTCCGGGGAGAAATTTTCATTCCGATATATATATATATACATATATATATATATATATATATATATATATATATATATATATATATATATATATATATATATATATATATATATGTATCTATAAATGGCATTCTGTTAGTGTGTCAGAGTGTCTGTGTCTTTGTCAACTTGTTATCTGATCCTGAGCAAACCGTTCGTCCGATTGGCATGAAAATTCACACACTGATCGGACATTTACGGCATTCGTACTTGACGTCGTCGGATTTTTGGATTGTTCCTCCGATTTTGGAAAAAATCGAAAAAAAAAACGGATAGGGGGTCGAATATTGATTCGAAAAAAATTCATCAGTTTTTCAGTGAAAGTTTTCACAAATTACAACTGATATCCTCCAAACTCACGTTTAGCAATGTCCTTACTTATAGTTTTGAGGTGCTGTTCTTTGTTTTTAAAAATTGATATCAGTTACTGGAAAAAATCGATAAAATCGATCACTTTGGGACATCCGATTCAACTCCAATGTTGCAGATTTTTGGCTCTGTTTTTCGCAAACTGCAAGGAATTTTCACGAAAATCATATTGAGCATTAGTTTTATCAACAGTTATTAGTTGCTGACCTTTTTCTTCAATATCGGTATCAATTATTGGAAAAAATCGATAACATCATGCCACTTTTGGCTTCTAATTCAAATCTAGTCAAGCTGATTTTTGGCTATATTTTTCGCAAATGTCGAAGAATTCCCACCAAAATTACGTTGAGCATTGTTTTTATCAACAGTTATGAGGTGCTGACATTCATTTTCAATATTGATATCAATTACTGGATAAAATCGATACAACCCATTACTTTGGGACATCCGATTCAAGTCCAGTCTAGCTGATTTTTAGCTATATCTTTTGCAAATGGCGAAGAATTTTCAGCAAATTTCCCGTTGAGCATAGTATTTACCGACAGTATTGAGGTTCTGACTTTCGTTTTCACATATCGAATAAAAATCGATGAAATCATTCCCATTTTTGACTTCTCATTCAAATCGAGTTTACCTGAATTTGGCGATGTTTTTCGCAACTTGAGAAGGGGGAGAAGAAGAGGATTCATACCTTTCCCAAGGGTATTAGCACGTAAGTGAATGTAATGGATTCGACTTGAATTCGAACTCGGCTCTCTGATTCCCCAATCCGAGCCTCTATCCATTACTCCTCCGGGAAAATCTAGAAGAGGATTCATACTTTTCCCAAGGGTATTAGCACGTAAGTGAATGTAATGGATTCGACTGGAATTCGAACTCGGCTCTCCGATTCCTCAATCCGAGCCGCTATCCATTACTCCTCCGGGAATATCTAGAAGAGGATTCATACCTTTCCCAAAGGTATTAGCACGTAAGTGAATGTAATGGATCCGACTGGAATTCGAACTCGGCTCTCCGATTCCTCAATCCGAGCCGCTATCCATTACTCCTCCGGGAATATCTAGAAGAGGATTCATACCTTTCCGAAGGGTATTAGCACGTAAGTGAATGTAATGGATCCGACTGGAATTCGAACTCGGCTCTCCGATTCCTCAATCCGAGCCGCTATCCATTACTCCCCCAGGAAAATCTAGAAGAGGATTCATACCTTTCCCAAGGGTATTAGCAGGTAAGTGAATGTAATGGATTCGACTGGAATTCGAACTCAGCTCTCCGATTCCTCAATCCGAGCCGCTATCCATTCCTCCACCGGGAAAATCTAGAAGAGGATTACTACCTTTCCCAAGGGTATTAGCCCGTAAGTGAATGTAATGGATTCGACTGAAATTTCGAACTCCGCTCTCCGATTCCTCAATAACAGATTCTTTTTTCTCTCACATTTCTAGCATCTTCCAGCCTCTTGTTTTCCCGTTATTTTCCGCTTGGATATTTCCATTTTTTTTTTATTTAAGCGCAGTACTAGATTAGCAGAAAGTTCTTATAATTTTAAAATTGAAATGATTGGATGTAACTCGCAGTTCTATACTAGTCAGTAATTTGTCATGCGTGACACACGCTTAGGCGATCATGTATCTTTCGATACATGACTGACGAGGCAGATTTATTTTCCATCAAGTAGGTTGCCATTTCTTTCTGCGCTAGACCAGTTGCTATCCAAGGCTATAGAACCCGTTCTGTCTTGCTATTTACTCATAGCTGGCTGGGGTAGGGAAGAAGAGGATTTATACCTTTCCCAATGTAACGTAAGTGAATATAATGGATTCGACTGGAATTCGAACTCGGCTCTCCGATTCCTCAATCCGAGCCGCTATCCATTACTTCACCGTTTCAAATATTCAAATAATTTTCCGCCCTTTATATACAAGGGACTCCCACAAATGTTCCCAAATGCTGACTAAATGACTTATCATTATAAACCGTCAGTTGCTCCGAATAATACTTCTATTTCGTGACCATTGAAGAAAGGAAAATTTACTTTACGTGATAATTGTACTGTAACTCTTCACAAGAAATTATCTAGTTCAGGAAAAGCAGATATTTTTTTTCAGATCAATCTGGTGCAGCCTTGGGTTCAACATCGTATGCAAAACCAGTAACATCATACGTAAACAAGTTTTTTGTACTGACCAATCAGAGGCGATTTTATGTCAGTGACAGAAGAATATGGCTACTTCCCGGGATGAAAGGTATCGTCTGCCAAATACAGAGAAAAAGTTGTTTTATGTGCATTTTCCAGCCAAGAAATCCACTGTGGTAACATTTAACGATAGAAAGTGGTCACATTTTTCTTGGATGTTTTCACAAAATGGATGAATTTGGAAGAAGATCAGACAGAAATTGCTGGAATTTAATCGGTGAAAATGAACACTTGAATATGTTTGAGTTGATAATCCACTTTTTCACTTTTTTTTACGCTTTTTCATCGGACGTTTTAGACGAGGTTTCAAAAAAATTAGCTGCACAGGCAAATATCTTCCAACTCGTGGTCACTGCATATTTATTCTTGTTTATTTTGTTTTCCCCATTCAATTTCGGAATGAACATGTTAAACGTATTTAGTAACTAAAGAATAAATAAACATGCGCATGCGCGCACACACACACACACACACACACACACAAACCAGGTGTGATATGATTTTTTGAAAACGACAAAGGAACGTACAGGATAGCTACAGACATTGTCATAATAATTCGCTGAAAATTCTTTAAAACAATCATAAAAATATCTGAACGGCTTCAGAAGATATTGGACAATGATTTTTCTCAGCGAATCGAAACAAAGAAATCTTTTTTTAGAATAAAAGAACAATGTATACCAAGAGTTTTACAACAAACATTTATTGATCTCTAATGCTTTTTAGTTATTAATCCGACAGGTTTTATTTCTAAAACGACATCTTTAGTGGATAACCGTATTTCAGTATACTTCGCCATTATTCATTAGACATTATATTTATTTCATGTTCGTCTACCCGCCTGAATATTCGACAAATCTTATTCAAGAAAAAATATGGAATATCCGTCATGAGACGAACCTGCGTCTCCCTTTGCAGGAGAAACTGTTGTCATATTCGAGGTGCTCTCGACCGAGGGGGCCAACGAGTAAAATAGCAATGTATAGTTACTTATAACTACAAACATTTCCCCAGAAGACAAGAGAGAGAGTGAGAGAGAGCGAGAGAGAGAGAGAGAGATACATGTGAATAGATTTCAAAATAGACAACCAGATAGATAGATAGATAGATAGATATGAGTAGTCTTAGACAGGCAGACAAACAGATAGATAGATAGATAGATAGATAGATAGATAGGTATGAGTAGTCTTAGAGAGAGAGAGAGAGAGAGAGAGAGAGAGACATGTGAATTGTCTTCAAAATAGACAACCAGATAGATAGATAGATAGATAGATAGATAGATAGATATATATGAGTAGTCTTAGACAAGCAGACAGACGGTTAGATAGATAGATAGATAGATAGAGAGATAGATAGGTATGAGTAGTCTTAGAGAGAGAGAGAGAGAGAGAGAGAGAGAGACATGTGAATTGTCTTCAAAATAGACAACCAGATAGATAGATAGATAGATAGATAGATAGATAGATATATATGAGTAGTCTTAGACAAGCAGACAGACGGTTAGATAGATAGATAGATAGATAGAGAGATAGATAGGTATGAGTAGTCTTAGAGAGAGAGAGAAAGAGTGTGTGTGTGTCTGTGTGTGTATATTTTTTGTATTTGAGTTTCGTTTAGTTGAATAAATCTTAGCGCTTTTACTGGTGTCCTCAGCTGTGTTTACTCTTACAATTAATTCAACTCAATGCCTAGATAAAAAAATCTTGCATGGAAACAGTATGGAAGGCAAAATGCTTGGATGTCGAAGCTTTTCTCACCAACAGCTGCCAGAGACTACCGCCATTGGTGAACTATTCTACTCAACTATACAGACGATTACGAGGACAGAACACTAAATAAATTATGGGATCTCTGGAGTTGTATAAGTGCCAGTGTATTTGAATATATCGAAGTATGTACAGACTTCGACGTGGCTATAGGAATGTTGGACGCTTTATTTATTAAAACGCCCAACGAGTTGTTCGCCAGATGCCTGTTGGCCACGAGACGACACAAACCGGGAGAGTCTCTGGACGAATTTTTCAAGTAACTGAAAATTTTCAGTTTAAAAGAAACTGAAATTTTAAAGCCCATACTGTCTAGGAATGCGGTAACGAAGCTATGAGAGACGCCTTCATTTCAGGCTTAAGTTCGCAATCCATATCGAGGCGTCTCTTAGAAAATAAAACCCTAGATCTACAAACAGTTTATACTCAAGCGTCTGCACTGGACTTAGCACAAAGAAATAATAATTTATTTACTGCCCCAGAAGTGCAAAGGGCAGCGATAGTCGACTGACCCCACAAAGTTATGTGATGAATTTCCAGTCGAACCCGCCGTACCCACGATATAACAAGCCAAACGTAAACGCTAACCATTTACTCAAGCGCATTCTCCCTCTTTATTGTGCCGTGTCCCATCAGAAGGTGGGTGATCATGGCTCTCCACAACTTCCTATCTTTGTAGATCTTAATATACATTTTCTTTTTGTTATTTCTCCTATACCCTGTTCCGCTATCCGTTTACTTAAGGACATTCACCTTCTTCATTGTGTTGTGTCTCTTCAGAACGTTGGCGTTCATGGCTCTCCACAATTTCCTGTCCTTTTTAGCTCTTAATAAATTTTGTATTTTTTGTATGGATTTGCCTACCATTCGCGGGACCAATTTATCGCTCGTAGAGTTATTTGTTAAAAAAATATGCTCAAAGGAAGGACACTACAGTCGTGCATGTTGGTCCAAATCTTCGTTAGCAGCAGTGGATATCAGATATTGACCACGCTTGCTAACATCCCACGGGAACTCAATCCCGCTGCAACGCGTGTAATGTTTAATAATAAAAAAGAGATCTCTACTCGATTCCTGTAGTACTGATAGTTATATCAGCAACAGCCATGCGAGAACTGGAATTAGGAGTCCACCCGTCCAGTAAGGGTAGGTACCTCCATGAGATCGCTTAAAAAAAAACATGACGAAAAAGACGATAAACGAGACGAAAATAAAACTTTATCTTCTAAATGTTTATATTCTTGTTAAGAGGAAAGATCAAAGTATTTGGGGGGGGGGTATTTTTTACATTTTTTTAATCGTTCCTAGCACGTCCAAAAATTTCGTTAATTTTTTTTTTTTGACTCAGAAAAATTGGCAGATAATCAATCATTTCGATCATTTTTTTTACATTTATATAAAAAAAATTAAACTCTGTTTGAAATTCTTTTAAAAATCAATTATAATTTTTTCAAATTTTTTTAAGAAAGTCAGAAATTGTAATTTTAATTTAAAATATTTTGAAACATGCTTAACTTAGTTTCTGCGCTGAAATGATATATTTGAAAATAAAACAAAGCAGGACATAACATTTCGCGTTACTTGACAGGTGACGAAAGACATTTTCGTGACGTAGCTTACGTGACGATAATTTATTGTACGGAAAGAGTGAAGTTAAATTATTTAGATTTAAGTGAACAAATTATTTACCTCGTTATTTTATGGAAAATTTTGTACTTAGCTTTCACCTTTACGTTTACGATGCTTTATGGAAAATATATTATAAAGAAATTAAAATAAGACTGTTGAGAGTGAGATTAAATTTCATAAAATTGAAATAAGACGACTCCCTGAAACCTGTAAAACAACTTCACAAAATAGAAATTGCAATGAAATATGTAAATGAAATAAATGGTTATTTTAAAAATGTAGTAATGTTGCTGCTGAAAATGGCTTAGTATGGTGTTCAAATTATTTTAATTAGTAAAAACGCTAATTCAAAATGCTCAACATGTGTTTTGCACAAAGAATTTGCAATAATGAAATAGACGTTTTGTGGAGAACGCTTAAACTCAAGCCACATGACGTTTTAATGCTTGTGACCTTCCGTACATTTTAATTACAGCCATTTTAACGAATTATATGAACACAAAATTATATATTTCTTAATTACTGTGGGTCTTCTGATTTGGACGAAGCGATACAATTTACAAAGCGCTAAAAAAATTATCTATCTCATAATGACATTTATGAAAGTGAATGCTACTTTCAACCAAGTTTTCTAATATTTTAACAACTTAAATGTAAAAAATCTAAAATAATTAAAAATAGTAATTGTATAAAAAACAATTTTTTCATCGAAAAAAAAATTGCTTTCAGAAAATATTGTCCATATTCATAAAAGCAAATGGAAGCATTTGAAATTTAATATTTTTGTTTTATTGAGTTTTGTATGTTACAATTCAGGGCTGATTTTCAGGTAGAGGGAGTCCAATTAAAAAAATGATTTACTTTCCTCAAAGCCTTGTGCTTTTAACTAATATATTCACTAAACTGAATGCGACTGAATTTCTAGAGTTTTCATAAAATTAGTTATGGGGAGGTAAAAAAAAATATTTCTGCCATGACTTTAATAAAAATAAGATATTTCTAATTTGCATCATCTGTGAATATTTTCTGAAAGTTTCCTTATCATCCGACAATTATTTTTATTTTTGCAAGATTTTCCAATTTAATGTGTCATACAAAAAAAAAAATTCTAAAAATGGCATATGTTATTTTACTAGTTCCGGTGATACAAATAGAAACAAGGTTTTTTTAATCAACCCTTTTCCGTAAAGGTTAGTCGTATCTTACCACCCGTCTAGATGTTTTAAAAGATTTATGTTCTGACGTGATACTTTGTCGGATTTTCTGCGTCATCATCAGAAAACGACGTTCAAATACGGTGGGTCCCTGCCGAATTAACTGTGGACAGTGATCATCAGGTTTGGGCATTAAAAGCAGCAGAGTTAGAAAGCCCTCCACTATTTCCCAGTTTATCGCCGAACTGTAAACCCGTCTACTTCGGGGCACTTTAACAAAGAGGATCAGTCCTCCATCAATAAAGAAATTCGAAACATGCTTTCTGAAGGCATAATCGAAGAAAGTGTTTCTCCATGGCGAGCCCAGCTGGTAATGGTAAAGGGCCCCACTCACTGTCATAAAATCAATGTGCGTAGATTACTCGCAAACGATAAATCTGTATACAGAAATGGACGCTTATCCTTTACCAAGAATGATCAATGACTTTGCTAGATACAGCGTTTATTTCGTCTACATCCGACCTCGAAAGTGCCTACTACAAGGTGCCGCTTGACGTATCGGATAGAAAATACACTGCTTTTGAGGCGAATGGTCGCTCGTTCCAGTTCTGCAGAACTCAGTTTGGACCATAAACGAGGCTGCTTCGTTTCAAACAGCTACAAACAAAATAATACAGAAAGAAAATCTACCCGGTTCTTTTCCTTACATTGATGACATTATTATTGCAGGACACACACAGACGGGAAGCGACCAAAATGTGAAACGGTTCCTGGAGACGATGGCGAAAGCTAAAATTACCGGGAATCAATCGAGATGTATGACTTTATTACATTCCATCAATGTTTTAGAATCCCATATCGGCATTAAGTCCGACCCAGAAGGACCTCGCCCCTTAAAAGAACTACCAACTCCAGAAAACACGAAATCAGTACAAAAAGGGCGCTGGGCATGTTCGCGTATTATGCGAAATGGACACATTTTTTCTTATAAAAATTCAACCTTTAGTAAAAAAAAATAAATAAATTCCCACTTGAGTAAAACGCACTTGAAGTTTTTGTTAAATTAAAAAAAAGAACTGATGAAGGAAGCACGAAAACCAATAGACGAAATTTTGCCTTTAGATGTGAAATGTGATGCGTCAGATGTGGCTATTTCCACAGCCCTTAGACAAAGTGGACGCCCAGTAGCGTTCATGTCAAAAACACTACCGGAAAGTGAATCAAAGTATCACATCATAGAGAAGGAGGCCAAACCAATTGTTGAGGCGGTTCGGAAATGGAGTCAATATTTGTCGCGGCAACATTTTACCCTAATTTCTTCTCAGTGATCGGTGGCCTTCATGTTTACCAACGAAAAGCGTACTAAAATTAATGCCAAGATTCAAGAATGGCACAACATTTAGCCTTCGACTAGACGACAAAATACTTCCCCGGAAAGGCGAACGTAGTTCCTGATGCACTTAGTCGAGCTTACGATTGATTAACCATTACCAGTTCTGTCCATACCGGCATTCACAATGGGTTACGCCACCCGGGAGATAATAGACTCTTACATTTCGTTAGAAGGAGAAATATTCCTTTTTTCTTCGGAGGTTTAAAAAAGAAAGAAAGAAAAAAAGAAAAGGTGTGTGCTTCTTGCAGAATCTGTGGAGAAATTAAACAACGTTGCTATAACTAGCCAGAAAAGAAAAACTGTTATCTAGGCGACCAAGACCATGCACCGATTAAGTATTGACTTTAAGGGACCCGTGTCTTCTGCAACGTGCAACACATATTTACTGGTAGTAATTGATGAATACTCAGTTTCCATCCGTCTTCTCATGTCCAACCAAGCACACTGCCTCAGTAATCAAATTCTTAAGTCTTTTTCAGCTTAGCTGAGATGCCTGGCAACATACACTTTGACAGAGGCGTGGCTTTCATGTCTAAAGAATTGAGAGACTACCTCTATAAAAAAAGGGGTTGCGATAAGTAAAACCACTCCATATCATCCAATCAGGAAAACACAGTATATAGAAGGCGATTCAGTTAGCTGTTAGATCACGAAACATAGCAGAGAAGTACTGGTGCATCCCGGAATTCTACACTCTGTGAGATCGTTGCTATGTGCTTCTACAAATATAACCCCTCACGATCATTTCTTTGCCTTTCCTTGTCATTTATCAAACGGGGGTTCTCTGCCAACCTGGCCAATATCACCAGGTCCCTTTATTATTATGTCCGTTCGTAGTAAAACCGATCTTTATGTGAACCATGTCGAACTCTTAGAAAGTAATCCAAATTATGCCAACATAAAATATCCAGATGGAAGCGAGTCTACTGTATCTGCCCGGAAGCGGAGTCCACCCCTGAGTCCCAAACTGTGGAACAAAGTAGGAGTACTCTGGGTGTCCCCATACCGGAGGACACATTGCATAACGGAGATGACGTTGGGGTCCAACAGGGTAGGTATTTACTTGACCCCCCCACTGAGCCAGGTTGTGACACAAGGTGGGTTTTTAACGTGGGGACCCGAGTGTTTTTACTCGGGCCGCTGGTCTGAGCTGGTCTTAGCTGGTCATAGCTTGTCCAAGCTGGTCAGAGCTGGTCTAAGCTAGTCTTGGCTTGTCATAGCTGGTGCAGGCCAGAGCCGGTCCAAGCTAGTTGTAGCCGTGAAACTACCAGCGCAGGGACGAATCCCTACACCATGTAAGTATTCAAGGGTCCAACCGGGGGTAGGAGATCCGAACGGACGTCAAGATATCCCAGATCGTTATGAAGGGTAACGCTATATTTTTCTAGGAACGACGAATGTGGTAGTAGTATCCTATGTTCTCTATGTGTAAGCCTATGTTCTGTAATTAAGACATTAAACTCACTTTGTGTATATATATATATATATATATATATATATATATATATATATATATATATATATATATATATATATATATATATATATATATATGGGGATGGAAGTGTACGTTTTTAGGGTGTATAATAGAAACCGAAGCAAAATTTTAGATGAAAGTAAAAAAAAAAAAAAGAAAATCTATAAAGGAGGCTCTCTCAGGTTTCTCTAGGTTAGAATTCTAATCTGAAGCATCCATTGATGTTGGAATTATGAAATTTAGTACGTATGAACACTTTTCCTGGAAATGGTGACATAACAGCGATAGGCGTGCAATGATTCACTTGCGTGGGAACGGGTTGTATGGTTGGAAATACTTAATTGCCCACGAGGACGCAGAGACGCTTTTTAACTTTTATTTGAAACTGGAAAGTGACGACTGGGCGGACCCTGCCCATATATGTCAGCTGTACTCCATTTTCGGTTTCATCTAGCTCTATTCTAATGCAAGTGTCAGATATTTACTGGGGAGATACAGGATATCGACCAATTTTCCAGTATCTTTAGCGACAGATCGTATGTTCGAGTTCCACTTTAGGTCTGGGTTCAGCTTAAGTCCAAATAGGAGTTCATGGAACGGCACCGCTAGCAGAGAACACCAGTCCATGGGAGATTCAGGCGAAAATTTTCAGGCGAAAATTCAGTGTCCGCTCAGTGATGGTGAAACGTTTCTAGTTTCGTTTTCGAGCTATTTAATGTGAACAACCCGGTTTTCAGCGACTGAGCTGTTAGTGTTAAGTCAGAATCGATGTTAGCTGCCAGTGTCTGGTCATCTAGAGTTATAATAAAAAGAAATAACGGGAAACATAATTAGATTCCAGGTACTGCAAACTGATAGATACCTGGTTTCGGATTTTGTCATTGAGCTTATCAGGATTATATTAGCTAACATTTGATTGGCCAGTTAAAATCTAGCGCTCGAGTCAGGAACCGGCAGTAGGTTGTTTCTCGTATCGATTTTTTGCCCAAAGTAGTTGGCCGATTCCAATCCGCCGGGCGATGGCGATCGTCAAAGTCCAAGAAGGCAACAGGCACAAAAGACAGATAAAGATGGCGTGGGCCAAAGTGATTGTGCATTGATTATATAGCATGTCAATTCCTATTGTCATGGGTAAATCTCTGATCGCTGTCACACTTGGAACACGGTTTGTGTTTCTACCTTCCGGCCTTAAGAAAAAAGACAGGATTTTTTTTTTCTCTAAGCATTATTTGAGAATTTCTTTTTTTTTATTTTAGCTAATTTTTTTTTTCTACCTCAGTCAGGAGAAATGGCTTCTGAATTTTTATAAATGATTATATATATTAAGACATGAATAGACCATTGATCGCAAATTCGATATTTGCGAACATGACAGGAGTATATAAAAGGTATCTTCTTCACAGACAACCTGTTGCCGATTAGAGAAGATTATATATCACACAAGTATATGATCAAAACGGCTGTCTCTTCAGCCAAAAATGTATATTACGAGTAATATATGCATAATTCAAACGTGTAACATGTGCCCTATGGACAAAGAGAGAATGGAAATTATCACTCACTTTAATATTTAGAAAAAAATAAAAACGTTACTAGGATTATTATTATTTCCTGTGATTTCCGTTGTATACGCATTTCCATCCGCGTCCCAACCAGAGACTTAAGGTCAGAAACGGCTTTAACATATTTTCTACAGATCATTTTTGTAAAAAATCAAAACAAAAATCAAAAAAAAAAAATAAGATGACACATATGTCATTTTGAGTTTAACATAAACTATTTTTATTGTATTTAAAATTTCCGGTGAGATAAAGTATCTATATTATAGTTTATTGTACGAATCACTATTTTATTTATTGATATAAAGACATTTATGATATGTTTAACGTTCTTTTTATAGACACAAGTACTTAAGCAAATGCTCTGTTTATAAAAAATACTTAAATACTTGTATCTATAAAAAGAACGTTAAACATATCATAAATGTCTTTAAATAAATTGTTGGACACTGTCCTATTCAAAAATTTATTGATATATATTTATCGCACTCAATTTGATATATATATATATATATATATATATATATATATATATATATATATATATATATATAATGTGCATTATATATATATATATATATATATATATATATATATATATATATATATATATATATATATATATATATATATATATAATGCACATTTCATTATAAACGACTGACAAGGTGCTTTTATTTAGTTTTTTATATAATTTCTCGTGCGATCTAATAATGTTTTTCTTTTCAGATGATAAATTATATAAAAACTGTCCGAATGTTCTTTTTTATCCATTTTCAAGGATTATATTTCAACTGTTAGAATTAGAAATAGTTTGTTATATGTAGGTTTTATAAAATGTTTTCATTTTTTTGTTACAAAACACGGTCAAGATATTATGTCCATGTTCAAAGTTTTTATATAATTTATCATCTGAAAAGAAAAACATTATTAGATCGCACGAGAAATTATATAAAAAAAACTAAATAAAAGCACCTTGTCAGTCGTTTTTAATGAAATGTGCATGAAAAAAGGATTGCTGCCGAAATACACACACACCCATATATATATATATATATATATATATATATATATATCATATATATATGTCATATATATATATATATATCATATATATATATTTATATATCATTTATATATATATATATATATATATATATATATATATATATATATATATATATATCATTTATTTATCATTCATAGTTGGAAGTTTTATTGTGAGACCAATTTTTGGTATTTTTTTTAAGTCATGGGCTACCAGGAATCTCTTCAGTGAGTCTATCGGCCTCTTTTCTAATCAGTCTGAGGGTTCCAAGGGCAACTGGAATTATTGATGTCCTTCTGGGTCACATTCTTGATATTTCCATTTCAAGATCCTTGCATTTTGACAGTCTTTTTTTTTTAAAGATTTTCAAAGATACATTACAATCTGAAAGGATTGCCATGTCAATAAGAAAGCACATTCTTTTCCTTTTTTTTGGTCTCTGAGCCAGATGTCTGGCCTATTAGATTTGATTGTTCTGTCTGTGCGTAATGTAAAGTCCCGTAAAATTGTTATTGATCATATCTCTGTAAATTGGCCTGGGTGATGTTCATACCAGTTTTCTTGCAGATTCCTTCCCATAAAAGTTGCATATTTTCCAGTGTTGGTATTGGCCAATTCTATCACGCCGAATGTTATATTCAGTTGGTGCTAACACTATGCAAGCTGATAGAAATGATCAGTTTTTTCTTATTGTTTTTTTTTTTTCTTTTTATTGGCGACGGCTTCAGTCACTTGCCCACCGCCATAAGGTTGCCTCTCTTAGCCGTTTTTATAAATATTTTCATGGTAATTATTTCGAAAATGTGAATTATATACAATGCTATACTTATTATTTATCTTTTATAAAGTTGTATTCTTTAGGATTTTACAAAGAAACAAATTCGAAAAAAAATTCGAGTTAGTCAAACATTTGGAGAATAATTTTTTTTAAAATTCAAAATATTACAAAACAACTACAATGCAATGTTTATGATCTATTTATAAATAACAATGAATGCAATGTTATTATTTATAATTTTACAAAAATATCTATGAACAATAGAACTAGAAAATTTAAAACATGATTTTCCGAAGAGAATAGTTTTTTTAAAAATACTATTTTATATCTCAAATAACATTTTTTCTTTTTTTTTTATAAACGTGATCTAAGACACAAGAGTGCAATCTTTTTTTTTTCTTTACCGGTTTATCGTGACTGACGGAGGTGCCTTTTAACCTCGTATATGAATTATAAATGTAAAGAAAGGATGAAGTTCAATTTCAAGAAGTTATATAGATGTCAAAAAAAGAAGTAGACCCAGGTACAAACAACGAATTAGAGAAAACGAAAACCCAGTAATTACAACAAAAAAAAATTAAATATCTCGGAAATCTTTGGACAGAGGACGTAAAATGTGATAATGAAAGCCGAAGAAGCATTGTAATAGCGAAAGATGCCACTTAAAAGCTAAGCAAAATATTAAGACAAACGAAAACTTTCTTAGAAACAAAGACAAAATTACTGTAATTACTTGTCTTTTCAGCATCTTTCTCCTTCCCTTTGACGGGCTACTACTCAAGGCTAGATAGACCAGTCTTCTCTGCTATTTAACACAGAGATAAGAAAGAAAAGACAACAGATTGTAAGTTTAAGTCCACGGAACAAAAAAAGACCCTTCTTTCGTGAGAGATTATCAGCTTGTGTAAATCTGTAATTGTGACTATTTTTTCATCTTCAAAAATTTCAAGGCAAAGTTAACCGAGAAACAAGAAGCAGAAAGAGAATTCCACGAAGGAGAAATGAGACAGATAGATAGATAGGTAGATAGATAGAAACAGAATGGATAGATAGATAGATAGATAGATAGATACGAACAGACTGAGATAGATACGAACAGACTGAGATAGATAGTTACGAACAGACTCAGATAGATAGTTACGAACAGATTTAGACAAATAGATAGATAGATAGATAGATAGATAGATAGATAGATAGATAGATAGATAGATAGATAGAAACACAATGAGATAGATAGAAACACAATGAGATAGATAGATAGATAGATAGATAGATAGATAGATAGATAGATAGATAGATAGATAGATAGATAGACAATGAGATAGATAGTGTTTGGGTTAGGGTTATTTTGTTTTACGACATATCAACAACTCAATGGGTTATTTAATGCCGACAATATTTGTTATTGCTGGTAATATTTTGTTTTATCAAAAATCTGTTTCTGGTAATATCTTTCCTTCAAAATTTGATTGCTGGTAATAATTTGTTTAAAAAAAGTATTGCTGGTAATAGTTAACTATTTGCCCATAGCACGGACCCTAACAGGTGCTACCATACCGAGAGATAGATAGATAGATAAATAGATAGATAGATAGATAGATAGATAGATAGAAACACAATGATATAGAGAAATACACAATGATATAGATAGATAGATAGATAGATAGATAGATAGATAGATAGATAGATAGATAGATAGATAGATAGAAATACAATTAGATAGATAGAAACACAATGAGATAGATAGATAGATAGATACATAGAAACACAATGCAATAGATAGAGAGATAGATAGAAACACAATGAGATAGATAGAAACAGAATGAGATCGATAGATAGATACATAGAAACACAATGCAATAGATAGAGAGATAGATAGAAACACAATGAGATAGATAGAAACAGAATGAGATAGATAGATAGATAGATAGATAGATAGATAGATAGATAGAAACACAATGAGATAGATATACAGATAGATAGAAACATAATGAAATAGATAGATAGAAACACAATGAGATAGATAGATAGATAGATAGAAACGGAATGAGATAGATAGATAGATAGATAGATAGATAGATAGATAGATAGATAGATAGATAGATACATAGATAGATAGATAGAATAAACTGAAATAGATAGATAGATAGATTGAGGAGACTGGAATAGATAGATAGATAGATAGAGAGATAGAAACACAATGAGATAGATAGACAGATAGATAGAAACATAATGAGATAGATATACAGATAGATAGAAACACAATGAAATAGATAGATAGAAACACAATGAGATAGATAGATAGAAACGGAATGAGATAGATAGATAGAAACACAATGAGATAGATAGATAGATAGATAGATAGATAGATAGATAGATAGATAGAAACGGAATGAGATAGATAGATAGATAGATAGATAGATAGATAGATAGATAGATAGATAGATAGATAGATAGAAGAAACTGAAATAGATAGATAGATAGATTGAAGAGACTGGAATAGATAGATAGATAGATAGAGAGATAGAAACAAAATGAGATAGATAGACAGATAGATAGAAACACAATGAGATAGATATACAGATAGATAGAAACACAATGAGATAGATAGATAGAAACACAATGAGATAGATAGATAGAAACGGAATGAGATAGATAGATAGAAACACAATGAGATAGATAGATAGATAGATAGATAGATAGATAGATAGATAGATAGATAGATAGATAGATAGATAGAAACGGAATGATATAGATAGATAGATAGATAGATAGATAGATAGATAGATAGATAGATAGATAGAAGAAACTGAAATAGATAGATATATAGATTGAAGAGACTGGAATAGATAGATAGATAGATAGAGAGATAGAAACACAATGAGATAGATAGACAGATAGATAGAAACACAATGAGATAGATAGATAGAAACGGAATGAGATAGATAGATAGAAACACAATGAGATAGATAGATAGATAGATAGATAGATAGATAGATAGATAGAAACGGAATGAGATAGATAGATAGATAGATAGATAGATAGATAGATAGATAGATAGATAGATAGAAGAAACTGAAATAGATAGATAGATAGATTGAAGAGACTGAAATAGATAGATAGATAGATAAAGAGATAGAAACAAAATGAGATAGATAGACAGATAGGTAGAAACACAATGAGATAGATATACAGATAGATAGAAACGGAATGAGATAGATAGATAGAAACACAATGAGATAGATAGATAGATAGATAGATAGATAGATAGATAGATAGATAGAAACGGAATGAGATAGATAGATAGATAGATAGATAGATAGATAGATAGATAGATAGATAGATAGAAACACAATGAGATAGATAGATACATAGAAACACAATTAGATACATGGATAGATAGATAGATAGATAGATAGATAGATAGATAGATAGATAGATAGATAGAAACACAATGAGATAGATATACAGATAGATAGAAACACAATGAAATAGATAGATAGAAACACAATGAGATAGATAGATAGATAGATAGAAACACAATGAGATAGATAGATACATAGATACATAGATAGATAGATAGATAGATAGATAGATAGAAACACAATGAGATAGATAGACAGATAGATAGAAACACAATGAGATAGATAGACAGATAGATAGAAACACAATGAAATAGATAGATAGAAACACAATGAGATAGATAGATAGAAACGGAATGAGATAGATAGAAACACAATGAGATAGATAGATAGATAGATAGATAGAAACGGAATGAGATAGATAGATAGATAGATAGATAGATAGAAACACAATGAGATAGATAGACAGATAGATAGAAACACAATGAGATAGATAGACAGATAGATAGAAACACAATGAAATAGATAGATAGAAACACAATGAGATAGATAGATAGATAGATAGATAGAAACGGAATGAGATAGATAGATAGAAACACAATGAGATAGATAGATAGATAGATAGAAACGGAATGAGATAGATAGATAGATAGATAGATAGAAACACAATGAGATAGATAGATACATAGAAACACAATTAGATACATAGATAGATAGATAGATAGATAGATAGAAACACAATGAGATAGATAGACAGATAGATAGAAACACAAATGAGATAGATATACAGATAGATAGAAACACAATGAAAAAGATAGAAAGAAACGGAATGAGATAGATAGATAGATAGATAGAAACACAATGAGATAGATAGATAGATAGATAGATAGATAGAAACGGAATGAGATAGATAGATAGATAGAAACACAATGAGATAGATAGATAGATAGATAGAAACGGAATGAGATAGATAGATAGATAGAAGAAACTGAAATAGATAGATAGATAGATAGATAGATAGAAACACAATGAGATAGATAGATAGATAGATAGATAGATAGATAGATAGATAGATAGATAGATAGATAGATAGATAGATAGATAGAAACGGAATGAGATAGATAGATATATAGATAGATATATAGATAGATAGATAGATTGAAGAGACTGGAATAGATAGATTATTATATTACGTTATGATACAGTCATATCGTTTTTCTTGATTTTTTTACCCTTAGTGCAAAATTAAGATGGTAAGAAAAACATGTCCCACGTCCAATTGCCTCATCAGATTGAATAAAAAAGCGTTTCATCCAACAATTTTCTGAATTGTTGCGAATGCGACAGACAAGGGCAGCCCGGAAGAAAAGTTGGAAGAAATGCTGCGACAAAAATTAGCCAAATGACCAATTCCTGTCCGGAAAAATCGATAAGCAATAAAAACAAAAAGTAAGGGTACGTTTTTAATATTTTTAGACGACATATTGTCAGTTTAATTCAACAGAACAAAAAAAAAATCCTTCTTTCGTGAGAAGTATCAGCTTCTGCGTCTAATTTTTTTTTGTGATACGTCAACATTCATCGTCAAAAGCTTAAAGGCAAATTTAACCGAGAAGCAGGAAGCAGGAAGAGAATTCTACGACAGACAAGTGAGAGAGAATAAACACTTCGGATAGAACTTATGGTTAAATCTAACCATTTCATTAGTAAACAGACGAGACCTTTCCGCCAATCTAGTACTGCGCTTAAATTCAAAAAGTCTTGGTACCATAGAAGAGAGTTCATCAGAACAATTACCATGAAAATATTTATAGAAAAATCACAGGGAAGATGCCAAGCCAAGACCAATAATATTGCAGATTCTTCTTTCGATTTTATGAAGACTATGTAAATATATAACAGGAGAATCAAATGATATGTGTCCATAGAGGGACGTAGGTGATCATAGTTTTCATCGTCTCCTTTTTAATTATCGTGTGTAATTTTCATGTCTTATTGTCTTTTCTGCGTTTTTCACATGCCCTTACACTGGTTACTACTCAAAGCTAGATAGACCAGTCTTCTCTGCTATTTAACACAGAGATAAGAAAGAAAAGACTGGCTCATGCCTTTCTAAATAACCGTACCAAGAATTGAACGCAACGGACAGGGCCATTGTTAGATCTCTGATTCCATTTTACACAGAGATAAGCATTAAGTTAACCGCACTTCGTTTTCGACACGATTCGTAATTGCAAATCAGCTATTTCCAGACAGAAATTCATTGGCATTCATTTACAGAATGTTTCTACTCAGCTCTTTATTAAAACAATGGGGTAATGGGTAGCGGCACGGATTAGGAATCGGAGAGCCGAGTTCGAATTCAAATCGAATCCATTACATTCACTTACGTGATTACTTCACTTATTTCTTCTGACAGAACGGGTTCTATAGCCTTGGATGGCATCTGGTCTACTGCAGAAAGACCTAAGAATTAGTCTACTGCTGACAGAAATTGCAACCTACTGCTGGGAAAAAAATCTATATCTAAAGATACATGATCGCTTAAGCGTGTATCCCTACATGACACATAACTGACCAATTAAAACAAGTTTTAAGGTAATAAAACATCTCAAACCCATAAACTGTAATCGCTCTTTCTAATATTGGTGAGAATTTCCTTGCAATTATTTTGTTTTTCGCAGTGTGGAAAGTTACTATCTTGGTCGCAGGATTTTATTCTCTTTTGTTTATATGGCTTGTTTTAAATGACAGAGGCGCATTTTAACCTCACAGATGAACAAAAAAAAGTGTCTTCCAAAAGCTAAGCAATGTATAAAGACAAAGAAAAGTTCTGTTAGAAATAAAGACAAAAGGGCTAGATTATCTGTATTACTAGTTCACCTACATGGCAGTGAATAATACATAATCTCCTCACATTAGGCAACCGAAATATGGTTATACATAATGAGAATATATTTAGAGGAACATGTGAGTAACAACGAAATTTGAGAGGAAATCAAAAATAAAACGTACACTTATCAATAGCATCTGAAAGAGACATTTCTCGGAACATATAATAAGGAAAGGGGTCTCCGAGAGTTTGACATTCACAAGACAAATTAAGTGCAAGAGAGACGTGAAAACAGCAAATAATCTCTGTCAATATTTCTAAGATTTACATTATTTACACTACACGGACTGTTATACTCATTTTGTTGTCATATTCACGACGTTTTGGCAGTTATACCCTCCGGCCTTCTTCAGGATCTTTACATATTTCTGAGATGAGGCATTTTAATTTTAAAGTGGTTTTCCCCTGTCTTTTGTATAAATAATTTCATGGCAGTTCTTATGTTAAACTATCCACTTTGCTAAACTCGAGTGCATGAATTTATATCAGGTTCTGTATAGACAGTACAAGTACACGCAATGATATATTTAAATATCGATTGTTATTCTATTAGTGTAAATTTTACCACCTCCAAAACTGCTATCCTTTTAGCCGTTATCGGGAGCTATTTTGAAAACCATCACCACGGCTGATGCTAGCCTCAAGGAGAGCCACTCAGTGCGCCCAGTACGCCTTCTTAGTTTCACTCATATAAAGGGGAATGATAACATTGAATCAACTGTTAGGTCTACTGATAGGAAAGTTGATTCGCTGTGTCGTTCCAATGAATCTACTTCCACTCGCTAAAATCCATCTTGCACAGTTTATAAATCATTCATTTGTTCGTACTATGAATATTGCCGTCATATCTGGTCTGGTGCTCCGGTTACATATCTTGAAATTTTTCACAAAATCCAAAGAAAGATCCGTAATGTTATCGGGCCTGACCTGGCATCTCGGGTTCTGTCACTTTCCCCACCGCTGTGAAGTGATTTTCTCTGTCTTTTTCTATAAATATTTTTACGGAGCTATCCACCTTGAATTTTAAATATGGGGACTAGTTAGTGTTTTCATAGAGACAATGAGGTATTATGGTGGTTGTAGTAAGAAAGGTACGTATGAATGTGTTGTTTTGGCGTAAGGAATATTGTTCGTACGATTGTGTCAGTGTTTACGGCTAGCTAAGTTATAGTTAAGACAGAAGAAGGCCGTCCTTTCCTCAATCCCCTCTTCGGCCTTGTGCCACATTTCTGTATTTTCACAGAATAAATATCGCTATCCACCTTGGTAAAATCGACTACATAAATTTATGTCACGGTTGCGGGGGCTCGGGCAATTTTTGTTCCTAGTCCGGGTGTACGCGCTCGGGCTCCTCACATTAAACCGAAATTTTGTCACAACCTGACCTAAAGTGGGGGGGGGGATGAGTAAATACAAATTTATGTCACGTAAGTTCATACTTCTTACAGATAGTAACAGGTTCAAATCTAGCAGCCGTCATTTGACCTAAAACAGTGCTATCGAAATTTGGCGACAGACCTTTTTATTTAGCAGTTTTATTCGAGAATTATTTGAGTGAAACATTAATTTTATTTGTAAACTCTATCAGATTATCTAATTTATGACACCATCCAACTCCTTGGCTGATTCTGACACGAAGTGTAGGAACTATATTGTCACAATGACTAGGCCTGCTGCTACGAATATTGCTTCACTGTGTCGTCCCAGAGAATTTCTCACGTTAAAATCTATCTTTCAAATTTATTAATCTACCTTTCCTTTGTACAGTGAATATTTTTGCCATACATAGGCTCGTACTGCGTCTATATATCTCGAGATTCTGGACAAAATTCAAACAAGGGCCTGTTATGTTATAGGTCTTGTCCTGGCATTTCGACATCAGTCATTTTCCTATCGCCGTGATGTGGCTTCTGGCTGTCTTTTCTATAAATATTTTCACTAAGACGCATGAGGTGACAAAATGGTATAGAGTGTGTGAGAAAAAACAAAACTACTACAGTGTAACCCGGATATAAGAGACCCTGATATAAGAGAAACCCGGATATAAGATAGATTTTCTCTGGCTTCAAATTAGAGCTTGTGTTAATAAAACAAAAAAGACCAAACCCTGATATAAGAGAAACCCGGATATAAGAGTCTTCGTCTCCGGTCCCGACAACTCTCTTATATCCGGGTTACATTGTATTAGCAGAGAGGACAATATTACGAAGAATTACGAAGACAGAATTTAGCGATAGACGTTGCATTTAGATTATTGAAGATCAAAGTTGACTGGGACGCAAGAACCCGGTAAAGAGTTCAAAAAGCAAGAAGTGCGATAGAAGAAACAGTTAGCATAGAACTTACGGTTCCATCTAGCTATTTCAACTATACAATGATGAGACCTTGCCGCTAAATCAAGTACAACGCTTAAGTCAAGGCACCAGAGAGGACACCTCTTTTTTGTACTTCAATGGCGTTAACTAATGCGTCCATTCCAGATTTTAAAATGGGTCTCACCGTTTTTACTGCTGAAATTACGAGATGCAACCGTAAGTTCTACTCTAGTAGTTAATTGTCTCGCACTTCTCTCCTGTAGAGTTCTGTTCCGATTCCTGTTTTGCTGTATCATCAATAATTTAAATGCAATAGTGTTTAGCTGCGCTTAGGGCGGAAAGATAAATTATATGAAGACAGCTGCTGAAAACGTGAATTACCACAAAGACAAGAGACGTGGTAAATTTAACAATTATTATATTCAAATTTCCGCTCGACCCGTTTTGCTCCCCACATTCCTTAAGGCGACTGGAAATGCTTACAATCATCATAATCATATTATTGATGTCGTTACCTGATGTAATCTAAACTATTTATTACTAACTTTTCCAAATTATTAATTTTTTTTTTTTTTTTTTTAAGCGTATTTTTAAGCTGGAGGCCACTATCACGCAAGGGGTTAAAGAAGGGTTGGAGGAAGAGCAGATAGCAGTGGTAAAGAAGAGGATGTAGAGAAAGAGAAAGACAGTGGGTCGATCAAGGCAAGGGGGTTACAGAAGATTTGGAGCGAGAGCAGATAGGAATGAAAAATGAAAGGATGTGGAGAAGGGAAGTGGATAGATCAAGGCAACTGGAGATGTCGATTGACGCTACACTTAAACCGTTGGAGATTGTTCCAATTTAGTGTTGGCCTACTCTCCGCCTGCTTGGATGAATTACTAATTCGACACGGAATTCTGACCGTTTCTTCATCGTGTCGATTTGAATAATCTCCAGTGATAGCATGCCAGCCAGGCACACTGTAGGGGTGAGAGGGTCGCCGCCTTGCTCCCCCCTCCCAGCACTTTGTTCATTATAACTTGTTGCCTAGCATGAGATAGGTAAGCCTTAAATTCTCGACGTTGCTTTTGTATAGTTTATGGTCGTGGAACGAGCATTTTCTCTGTCCATTTAAGTATAGATCCACCCCATATTTGATTCCGTGTTCCTTGTGTATGTATATGTAATTTTTTAATTTATTTCAAAAATTTTTATTTTAATTCTTTTTTTTTTTTCTTTTTTTCTTAATTTGTATTCTTGTTTTTTTTTTTTGCTTTTTGTTAACCGGCACTCCTGGCCTCCATAAATAACTGCAAAATCAGAGCTTGTTTAGTTACTGTCCAAGGGCGATAACTCACTCACTTTGTGAGATCAAACAAATATTTTGGAGTTTGTATTGTTCGTTCTCTCTGATTGGTTTGATTTGCTTTGTTTTACGGCATATCAACACCTCAATGGGTTATTTAATGCCGACATTTTTATTGCTGGTAATACATTTTTTTTTTTTTAAAATGTATCGCTGCTAACATTTTTTTCCTCAAAAATGTATCGTTGGTGATATGTTTCCTTTAAAAATTTATTGCTTGTAATAATTTTTACAAAAATGATTGAGCCACAGAGGAGTTTTTCGGTTAGCAAGAAGTAAAACCAGTAAAATCGACCTTGCTAACCGAAATCTTCTCTGTTGCTAAATCGGTAAAATTTCCGTACAGGATACAGGTTCGATTCCTGTCGGAGGACGCATGTTTTCTAAGAAAATTTCTCGGACATTCAGGCCGGTAAATGTTGTTAATACTGTTTATTATAAACAGAGCATTTACTTAAATATTTGTATCTATAAAAAGAACGTATAAACATAAAAAAATGTCTTAAAATATATAACATAGTTGCATGTCAAGCGGCTCGTAATATATTTTATGTCGTAGTTATGAACTTATAGTTCAGCATAATGAAACGCATTATAAACGGCTCTATATAATCAGTACAATAACCTGCTATGAAAAAATTAAATACCGATCGATATTCGATCATTTTCATCAGGAATATTCCTTTCTTTTCATCTACCACACCCCCGCTGAAAGAATGTGGACATTTTAAATCGCCAAATAAACGGAACGCCATCTTTTTATGAACAAGAACAAAGGCTTTTGAAACAATTAAAATAATTACCCGATCGTCGTCTGCTACGTTTTTAGCCGCATCATTTTTTTTTTCTGTTTGTTTTAAGAAGAATATTAAGTTTTAAGATTAACCATTATGGGAGAATCGAAGTCATCAAGAGTGATATGCTCGTAATTCCAAAGGAATAATATCGTCTTTAAACAAATTTACTTATTTGAACATTTCGGAAAAGATAAGAACCTTAAGAATTGAAACGCGGCCAATGATTCTCACCATCGTTTGATGGGCGCCAGAAATGAAGCTAATATGTCTGTAGATAAAACAAAAATATCATTTGCTAAATCGCTAGACAAACACGCGCGTTATCACTTCCAATATATTAAGTATGTTTAGAAAGTCATCATGTTTTACCAGAAAGGATATAAAAACAAAATGTAGGTTAAATTTTTTTCGAAATATTAGAAAGTTCCAAAAGTAATTACGCCTTACCAAAAAGGATATAAAACAAATAATTTAAATTTATGAAAATATTATGTTGTCTATAAAATAATTAAGTTTTACCAGAAGGGATGTAAAAAAATATTAGCTAAATTGATTGAAATATATTTTATATCAAATACAGAATATTAACACAACTCCTTCTCAAAAACGTTTTTTTAGAGACCAAATCAATTTTATATATGACAAGTTGGGAAACAAAGCTGATGAAACTTAACACAGGTCTTTTACAGTGCTTACATGGAAAGCGTGTAGATGCAGAAATATTCACGTTTGTTCTTTAAATTGTTGTCGTTCATTCTATGCAACGTGTTATTCCTTTTATCGGCTTATTAGCCACATTGTACGTTTCTTCATAACTGAGTGATGAACGAAGGTTTGTGTGATGCTGGGCGTATCACATTCCGAAGTTAGTGCTCCGCAGAGAATTAGTGAGCCTCTTAAAGACAAACACACATCGAGGAGAACAGCAACAGATATTTTGAAGGCATTTGAGAATGTATCTGTCTATATTTCTGAGATGAGGTATTATGTACACTATTTACATTATTCAGACTATTGTCCTCATCTTTGTCACCATATTTATTTCAACGTTTCGACCTTTCAGTATCTGTCTATATTTCTGAGATGAGGTATTACGTACACTTTTTACTTTATTCGGACTATTGTCCTCATCTTTGTCGCCATGTTTAGCACAAGGTTTCGGACCTTCAGTATCTGTCTACGTTTCTCAGATGAGGTATTGTGTACACTATTTACATTATTCGGACTATTGTCCTCATCTTTGTCGCCGTATTTATTTCAACGTTTCGACCTTTCAGTATCTGTCTATATTTCTGAGATGAGGTATTACGTACACTTTTTACTTTATTCGGACTATTGTCCTCATCTTTGTCGCCATGTTTAGCACAAGGTTTCGGACCTTCAGTATCTGTCTACGTTTCTCAGATGAGGCATTATGTACACTATTTACATTATTCGGACTATTATCCTCATCTTTGTCGCCAAGTTTATTACAACGTTTCGGCCTTTCAGTATCTGTCTATATTTCTGAGATGAGGTATTATGTACACTATTTACATTATTCGGACTATTGTCCTCATTTTTGTCGCCAAGTTTATCACAAGGTTTCGGTCGTTGTACGCTTCGGCCTTCTTCAAGTCGTTGGAATGTCGAACTGAACCATTTTTTTCGCTCACTTGAGTAGACTGTTCTAGTTCCACGTGCCATATCTAATGGATATCATTTATCTCCTGTTAATTCTCCTCTTCAAGTTCTCCACCGCCTTAACCATATATATATATATATATATATATATATATATATATATATATATATATATATATATATATATATATATATATATATAACAGAATTAAGAGACGCCACAAATGTATTCTGTTATATTTCATTTATATACATATATATATATATATATATATATATATATATATATATATATATATATATATATATATATATATATATATCCGATGCGATGAGAACGAAAGTAATATATGAATTCCAACGTTCGCAGTGTTAATTCAAAAAAGAGCTCGATACAGGTAGTAGAGCTATAATTATTTATTTATTATAATTTTATCATATAGACATGTCAACAACAACTATTGTTTCACTTAGATACTCTATGTATATTTTGTAAGTACATTTTTCTTCTCAAAAAATGGAAAAAGGAAGTGACGTTTTACATCCGGGCTTGCCTACAAACAGGATTGTTCATAACCATTTCCAACCCTAACCCGTAGATGTGCAGTTAAAATGCACTGAAACCAAGTTGCATCTTTGTTGTGAGTAAAATGGTTTTGTCTATATGATAAAATTATAATATATATATATATATATATGTATATATATATATGAAATTTACATTCAGTCGTTTAAAACGATGCCCCATTTCAATCTCCTCAACGCTACATAGAAATTCTCGGGAATAATAATTCGTGCAATGAGATTGTTGTCAGTTTAAGACAGAGAGGAAAACAGATGGGTGGATCTGGTTGAAAAGAAAGTGTCGATACGGACCGCACAGGCCATTCTTTATGATTGATCTTCATCTCACTTTCCGCCTCCCCCGGGGATCGGCGAAGTGGGGCGTGTTTGCAATTGGTTCTACCTGGAGACTTGATCAACAAAAAAAAAAAAAAAGGCCTTATGAATTATGTTCACGTCAACATTTCCAAGATCAGACGCTGTCCGACTTTATTGTACCCGTCACAAGTCGGCGTCGCCTGTGTAGTGTTAATCTTTAGTAGGCTCATACTTCCCATTTAAAATCACCATAGTGTGATTAATTAACCGCTTCCGGACAGCAGTCAACTTGCGAAATGGATGCCAAATTTGGTTGGAGTAGAAAAACAAAATGGAAAAAAAAAAAATAAAAATAAAACAGATCTTTTTCTTGGACGTCTAGTCATCTATCAACAGAATTCTAATAATGATTCATTTAAAATAAAATAAAATAAAATAAAAAGAGAAAAACAGGATTCCCTATTTCCAAAGAATTTAAATTTCCTGGTTTCTTCCCTTTCATTTATTTTATATTTTACTAAACTGTCTCTTATTTATCGCTTCAAAGTACGCAGAATGGTCGGTGGCTAACAAGAGACAGCTACCAGAAATATCTCACCGTTACTTTGGATTCTCACTGAACGTCAAATAACTGAATTTCAACCCAATATAACTTATTACCAAATTATGTGAGCGTCACAGATGCAGATGTGGAGCCTCCATCGATGAGTTTGGTTTGCATCCTCTCTCCTGTCGTCGTAGTGCCGGCCGCTTTCCACGGCATGCAGCAATTAACGACATCATCAAAAGAGGTTTCGATTCAGCTCGGTTCCCTTCCCAAATCGAACCCGTAGGCCTCGACCGTGGTGATGGAAAGCGGCCAGGTGGCATTACCATGTTCCCATTTAAAATGGGTAAGTCGTTGATTTGGGATGCGACCTGTGCAGATACATTTTCGGTCGGTAATTTGATCAGATCCGCGGTTGAGCCGGGGTTCGTCGCCCGAGACGCAGAGATAAAAAAAATATCTAAATATTCTTCTCTTGCTGATAGATTTTTTTTTTTACTCCTGTGGCAGTGGATACTTCAGGCGTTATTGGCCCTCGTTCGATGGCGTTCCATCGGAGGATTGCCTCGATTAAGGAACGAGCCTCGCGAAACGGAGTGGCTCTTGCAGCGTGTCTGGCGACCGTTCGAGGTAATGCTTTCTCCATCATAGCGGCTGGCAGAGGATAGAAAAAATTGTTTATAGTTACGTTGTTCTGGAATTGACATCATTGGTCGACTGAACTTGCTTTGTTTCAATGACTTTTGTTTTGTTATTATTAGTTACTTTGTTCAATGGTGACATTTAAATGAAAATACCTTAATTATGGTGGAATAATATTATTTTCTGTTGAAATAAATCACATTAAGGGATATAACGAATATAACAGAAAAATTTTCCAAATGCTGTAACAGTGTGGGATAACTGTCCATCCCACAAAATGTTTAATATCTAGTAAACCACGAAACGAATTGTGTTTCTTTTATTCAGGTTTTCAGATAAGACGTTTAGCCATCTTGATACCATTTTAAGAATCAATAAAAAATCCTTTCAGTTATTGAACTTGAAAATGAACAAGTTGAAATCGTTTTGTACCAGACCGAATATCATCCCAATTCTGCAATGGTTAGAGGGAAAAGTCATTCAGGTGTTTAGTAATCATACCAACATTAATACTATGGTTTCCATCTTCAAAGACCATTTAAGAATAGTCAAGGGAACGGTGAATAAATTAAAAAAATGAGGGAGCTGTAGAGAGAAAAAGTGGAACAGGAGGTCACAAAAGTACACACAATATATATATATATATATATATATATATATATATATATATATATATATATATATATATATATATGTGTGTGTGTGTGTGTGTGTGTGTGTGTGTGTGTGTGTGTGTGTGTGTGTGTAAACTGGTCAGTTCGAGTCTTTCAATCAACTGAAGAATGCCGGAGCGTACAGCACTCTGAAAAATGTAATTAATGTTGAATATACATACATATATATATATATATATATATATATATATATATATATATATATATATATATATATATATATATATCAAATATGTACTGCAGTTCATTTAATATTACAATGAATCATTCATACGAAAAGTAGATTTCTAAAGTTAATCATAATCATTAACTATACTAATCTACTTTTTGTATGAATGATTCATTGTAATATATATATATATATATATATATATATATATATATATATATATATAATTGTTTATTTAAAAATAAATAACATAAATATTGCATTCAACATCATCACTTGATAAGACACCGGAGGTGTTGAAACAAAATGACTATTCTTGTCGTGACTTTATAACATATTTATCTACTCTATATTGATCCCTCTTTTGATTCATTGTAATATATATATATATATATATATATATATATATATATATATATATATATATAATTGTTTATTTAATTTTGTTTCAACACTTCCGGAGTCAGGTGACGATGCTGAATGCCTATTCAACATCATCACTTGATAAGACACCGGAGCCTATTTTTGTAGTGATTTTATAACATATTTATGTTATATTTTTTAAATAAAAATTATATATGCTCTACTCTGTTTTGAGCACTCTTTTAAGAATAGTAATTGTTGGTTATTGGAATTTATTCCGTATACACCAATCCTAGACTTGTATATATATATATATATATATATATATATATATATATATATATATATATATATATGGAGGGAGAGAAAGAAAGAATAAAGAGTGTGATTTAATATATTGGTTAATGATATTTGAGGAATAAAATTACAACAAGATGTTAAAAATATTGACCATAAAACTGATGATATTTATTTTATATTAGAAGGCATTTTGGCTAAACCGGAGCACAAAGAGAAATGATTTAATATAGGAAATTTTGGACACCACTGTGTCCTTTTTCAACGAGATGAGAAATAGACAATGCACTTCCCCCATATGTTGTATTACTGTAAGAACTTTTATAGTTCTGGCCTATTAGTTTGCCCCAGGGAGGGTTATGCAGGGTTTGTGGAAACTGTATTCTCTGAGTAAACATAAACCCTTTTTAATCTTTAATATGGTATTCTATTTTGAAAAATATTTTTAGTCGAACTTACGTCGTACTTGTTGGCACTTAAAAGAGGTAACACTTTTTTTCTTAAATTTAAAAAAAATCATTTTATTAGCATTTACCTAACATCGCCTGAAGAAGTACAATCATAGTATTGAAACATGAAAGCTTTCGTGCAGTGATTTCAAAATTATTTTATTATAATCTCTTATGATAAAATTAATAATAAACACACACACACACACACACACACACACACACACACATATATATATATATATATATATATATATATATATATATATATATTAACGCATGTTTCTTTAAATAATATAGACAAGTTTTATCTATTTATTTTAAGTAAATTCCTTTCATATTGTCTGATAAGTTTAATAACATTATCATTGAAAGATGAAAGAAAATCACCATATTGATACCTGTTTTTTAATCCTATCTAGGCTTTCGGCTTAAAGAAGCCATTATCACAGGTGACAATTTCATTTCAATATATTAAACAATACACGGACAAAACAATAATGATTGTCTGTATAATGTATGTTTGTTGCATGCAAGGTTTCCAAGCAACGACAAACTCGTGTACACGAGACGCGGAAGCGAAAATCACATCGTAGTTCGTGACGTCACACATGACCACGCGAGAGTGAAAACGAGATGTATTAAGTATGGGAAGCCGTTGGTATAAACCAATGGCTTCTGTTATCAATTATAGGCATTTAAGTATATTTATGGAGATTTCATAGTTTATTATGCCATATATATATATATATATATATATATATATATATATATATATATATATATATATTTATATATAACAATTTGCTGTTTATTATAAGTAACTGCATAGTGACGTCATTGTCACCCTGCATACATATATATAGATATATACATATATACATATATACATATACATACATACATACATACATACATACATATATATATACTTGATATTAAAAATAACTGATCCGACGTGCATTTTTCGGATAATAACTGTGACATTCCTGTATATATTGAACAGCTTAGTTCATGCCATATGGACTGAAAAACCTACCAGTACAAAAGAATTCTCCATTGCCAGATAAGTACAAAACGCACAATTTTAAAATTTAAAATAATTCGACGTCAGCGTTGCGAGCGCACGCTCAAAAAATCTCTTACAAGTAACAATAACACATTTCTAAGAACAAATTTCGGATTATAAACTACTCTTTCGATGTCCGGTTATTACCTGGAATTATAAAACAACAAATATTTTTCTTACCTGATGATATCGGTAGGAACAGATGAAAGCTCGTAAATATATCAAAAAGACCTTATTCAACTGGAATTTATAAAAAAGGGATCATAACATTCATTTACAGGTTCGGGGTTAATTTCTTTGAGTAAATTTGTTTGCGAAGATGTGTTCTCGCCATTTTTCTCATTAACTTCTATATCAGTTTTCTGTATGAATGATTCATTGTAATATGTATGTATATATATATATATAAGCTATTAACTAAGATGGAGTGGTTTAATCTGAAGATCATCCACAGTAAATTATGCTTCTTCTTGATCGTAATTGACGTAAACATCGGTTAAACGCGCCATACGAAATATTGTTCCACTTTGTCAGCAATGGTCCTAATATATACATCTTTATATAACAATGAATTCTTAAATTAGACACACATGCATCACACCCTCTCATATGTTGACTGGTCGAAGCTCAGTGCAATTGGTTTGCATACTGATTAGCACATCACAAACAACCAACACGGAAACATTATTATTAGAAAACATCAAATTATTATACAATATAGTAAGGAAATTGTTGGTGCCATTATAACACAAAAGAATAAAATATCATTCTCCATAAGAGGTAGAATATTCAAGTGTGTATAAAAATACGTGTAAATGAGAGATATATGCTTTTCCTAAATGCAATTTAAGACACCAGTATTTAGTCAAAAATTAACTTGGCACACGCAGTTCTTGACAATGAATATGATAGTCGGGATAAATTGAACATGACAGAAGAAACATGAAATTTGAACAGTTTATTCATAACTTCAATCGCGATTTAGAAGAATTAACTCGGAAAATGGAAAGATATATGTTGAATAGTGAGATCTTATCGGTGTAATTTCATTTAGGTTGTTTGTAAAAATTATAACAGCCGAAATATAATTCCTTGTATATATATTATGGGGGCACTGTGAAATAGTGGATAGCAGCTCGGATTGAGGAATCGGAGAGCCGAGTTCGAATTGCAGTCGAATCCATTACATTCACTTACGTGCTAATACCCTTGGGAAAGGCATGAATCTTCTTCTATATTTTCCCGGAGGAGTAATGGATAGCGTCTCGGATTGAGGAATCTGAGAGCCGAGTTCGAATTCCAGTCGAATCCATTACATTCATTTACGTGCTAATACCGTTGGGAAAGGTATGAATCCTCTTCTTGATTTTCCCGGAGGCGTAATGGATAGCGGCTCGGATTGATGAATCGGAGATCCGAGTTCAAAATCCAGTCGAATCCATTACATTCACTTACGTGTTAATACCCTTGGGAAAGGTATGAATCCTCTTCTAGATTTTCCCGGGGAGTAATGGATAGCGGCTCGGATGGATGAATCGGAGATCCGAGTTCGAAATCCAGTCGAATCCATTACATTCACTTACGTGTTAATACCCTTGGGAAAGGTACGAATCCTCTTCTAGATTTTCCCGGGGAGTAATGGATAGCGGCTCGGATTGAGGAATCGGAGAGCCGAGTTCGAATTCCAGTCGAATCCATTACATTCACTTACGTGGTAATACCCTTGGGAAAGGTATGAATCCTCTTCTAGATTTTCCCGGAGGAGTAATGGATAGCGGCTCGGATTGAGGTATCGGACATCCGAGTTCGAATTCCAGTCGAATCCATTACATTCACTTACGTGTTAATACCCTTGGGAAAGGTATGAATCCTCTTCTAGATTTTGCCGGAGGCGTAATGGATAGCGGCTCGCATTGAGGAATCGGAGAGCCGAGTTCGAATTCCAGTCGAATCCATTACTTTCACTTACGTGTTAATACCCTTGGGAAAGGTATGAATCCTCTTCTAGATTTTCCCGGAGGAGTAATGG
>OZ038514.1:59504297-59516797 GCA_964036315.1 Acanthosepion esculentum | reverse complement strand
AAGACTTTATATGATTTACTGGCTATTTTAAATATTGCCGTTTAGACGACAGTCATGGTAGAGATAGTTATACACCGGAAATTGGATTTTTTGCTTGGAGAAACTTTCTCAAAACTTCCTTCATTCAAAATTTTTTTCTTTCTTCCATCGCAAAACTTCTTTCTTTATTTCTTTATTTCATCGCAAAACTTCTTTCTTTCCCCGCAAATCTTCTTTCTTTCTTTCTTCCATCGCAAAACTTCTTTCTTTTTTCTTTATTTAATCGCAAAACTTCTTTCTTTCTTTCTTTCCCCGCAAATCTTCTTTCTTTCTTTATTTCATCGCAAATCTTTTTTCTTTCTTTCTTTCCCCGCAAATCTTCTTTCTTTCTTTCTTCCATCGCAAAACTTCTTTCTTTTTTCTTTATTTCATCGCAAAACTTCTTTCTTTCTTTCTTTCCCCGCAAATCTTCTTTCTTTCTTTATTTCATCGCAAATCTTTTTTCTTTCTTTCTTTCCCCGCAAATCTTCTTTCTTTCTTTATTTCATCGCAAATCTTTTTCTTTCTTTCTTTCCCCGCAAATCTTCTTTCTTTCTTTATTTCATCGCAAAACTTCTTTCTTTCTTTCTTTCCCCGCAAATCTTCTTTCTTTCTTTATTTCATCGCAAATCTTTTCTTTCTTTCTTTCCCCGCAAATCTTCTTTCTTTCTTTATTTCATCGCAAATCTTTTTTCTTTCTTTCTTTCCCCGCAAATCTTCTTTCTTTCTTTATTTCATCGCAAATCTTTTTTCTTTCTTTATTTCATCGCAAATCTTCTTTCTTTCTTTATTTCATCGCAAATCTTTTTTCTTTCTTTCTTTCCCCGCAAATCTTCTTTCTTTCTTTATTTCATCGCAAATCTTTTTTCTTTCTTTATTTCATCGCAAATCTTCTTTCTTTCTTTATTTCATCGCAAATCTTTTTTCTTTCTTTCTTTCCCCGCAAATCTTCTTTCTTTCTTTATTTCATCGCAAATCTTTTTTCTTTCTTTATTTCATCGCAAATCTTCTTTCTTTCTTTATTTCATCGCAAATCTTTTTTCTTTCTTTCTTTCCCCGCAAATCTTCTTTCTTTCTTTATTTCATCGCAAATCTTTTTCTTTCTTTATTTCATCGCAAAATGTCTCTGTTTCTACCTTTTTTGGTTTCTTTCGTTGTCCTTTTCCTACAAATGTTTTAAATTCTTTCTTTCATTCTTTCATCTTCAAATTTTATTTCTTTCTCTGCTGACTTGGAAAGTATTTACTTTCTATATCTACTATGTTTCTTTCTTTGTTTTATCCCTTAAAAATGTTCTTCGTTTTCTCTCGTCGTTTCAAACCTTTTTCTTTTATTCTTTTATTCTTTTTCTTTCCATATTTTTTTTTTAAATGTCATAGTTTCTGATATTCTTTCCTTCATTCCGCTGCATTGTTATTATTTATTTACATTTGTCTTTCTTTCTTTCTTTCTTTCTTCATTATTTCTGTCTTTTTTCATTCTTTCATACTTTCTTTTTTCTTTCTTTCTTCATTATTTCTTTCTTTTGTTCTTTCCTTCCTTCTTTCTTTTTTCTTTCTTTTATTCGTTTTTTGTTCTTTCTTTTATCTTTTTTCTCTCATTCTTTCTTTCTGTGATTCTTTTTTCTTTCTTTCTTTCATTCATTCATTCTTTCTTTCATTCTTTCTTTCTCACATTCTTTCTTTCTCTTATCCTTTCTGTCTTTTTTCTTCCTTTCTTTCTTTCATTCTTTCTTTCATTCTTCCTTTCTCGCATTCTTTCTTTCTTTCTTTCTTCCTTTTTTTCTTTCTATCCCGTTTCCAAGTTTCTGATACTATTTCTTTCTTCCAGCTAAAATCTCTTTTTTTTTCTTTCATTTATTCGTTTTTTGTTCTTTTTTCTTTCTTTTATCTTTTTTCTCTCATTCTTTTTTCTATCATTCTTTTTTCTTTCTTTGTTTCTTTCATTCTTTCTTTCTCACATTCTTTCTTTCTCTCATCATTTCTGTCTTTCTTTTTTCTTCCTTTCTTTCATTCTTTCTTTCATTCTTCCTTTCTCGCTTTCTTTCTTTCTTTCTTTCTTTCTATCCCTTTCCAAGTTTCTGATACTCTTTCTTACTTCCCGCTAAAATCTCTTTTTTTTCTTTCTTTCTTTAAGTTTTTGTAGTTTCTTATTCTTTTTTCTTTATTTCCGCTACATTCTGTCTTTCTTTCTTTCTTTCTTTCTTTCTTTCTTTCTTTCTTTACTTCGTTCTTTCTTTCTTTCTATTCCTTCTTCATATGATTTTTTTTCGTTTTTATTTATTCGCCAGCATTTCCTTACACTTAACTCTTACTGTCTGTGAAAATTGGCTTCATTAGACAAAGACGACCGCCAAAATTCAATAAATGTCGATTAAGTTAATACTGGTTTTGATTATTACCTGGAGATTGGAGTCCAACATACACCACAACTGCGTAATAATCGAATAGTGAATTGACATTTTGAGCCAGGGAACACATCTTTATGCGCCATTTCTCCACAGGACGTGTTCGATCATGCCTTTCCAAAATTTCTCGTCTTTTGTAATTCTTGAAAATAATTGTCTTCTTGTTATCATATTCTCTGTTCAGACAAACATTTACTCATGGTCATTAAGCATGTGACACGTTGATTTCCTCCGTCCCATTGCCCTTCATTCTGTCCCGTGAGTACCAGATTTTCCAAACCTTCTTTCCTCATTTTGTGGCCTAGAAATTTAAAACATTTTTTTCCAGGAATTATGTATAATTTTCCTCTATTCTTCTATTCTCTCTAAAACTTCCATGGTATTCTCCGCATCGATCTGAAGAAACAGATTTATGTTGCTTCAACTCATATTCTTCATCTGGAGGTGATTTTCCAGCCTTCACTACCATATAGTGCAAACAGATGTCACATAACAGTTCGTTAGCCTGTTCTTTGTTTCTGTTGAGCCAAGTCTCTTAATCTTTGAAGAGATTGTCCATCATTGGCTGGCATGTAAGAGGACTGACACTACGTAACACAACTTTACTTTTTTTTATTGTTTCGATTGCTTCAAGTCCCTTCGTCATCTTTGAGGTGATTGTCATTCTTTACTGCCATATAGGGGAGCATATATCACGTAACAGTTCAGCAGTCTCTTTCTTTGTTTCCGTTGTTTCATGTCTCTTAATCTTTGAGGAGATTGTCCAGCATTGGCTGGCATATATGAGGACTGATATTGCGTAACACCCATTTACATTTTTCATTGTTTCTGTTGCTTCAAGTCACTTCTTCATCTTTGAGGAGATTGTCTAGTCTTCACAGCCATATCGGATGACAGATATCAAGTAAGAGTTTAGTAGTCTTTTTCGTAACTCAATGTTCAACTTATCGTTTGGAATTCAGTTTTGCTATCCCAATGTTACTTCAGATTTCTTTTTCGTCCTTTGCTAAAAGACTTCCCAGATATTTCAATTTCAGAAGGTGGTTGATTTTGCTGTTCCCGATTGGTAATTTGCATCGTCCTTTTGATGACAACCATCTATTCTGATATACTGTAGTCGATAGTTAATCTTTCCTTCTCGCTTTCCTTCGCTACATTCTGTAGGAGATTTTTTTTTCATTTTCTTTCCATGTCTTTTATCAACAATGAGTCATCTGCTTATCTTATGTTGTTAACAATTTCACCTCTAGTATGGAGTCCTGCTAAGCGTTTTAAATCTCAGAATCGCCTCACGGTATAGGCTGAAGAAGTCCGGTGAGAATCCAACATCTTGCCTTACATTCCTTTCTATTTTTGTATATGCTTTGAGATTATTTTCTATCCGGAATTGCGATGGGATAATTGAGTTCGACTTTTACTTGATGCATACGGTTTTGAAAATCCATGTGAAGGATATTATTCTAAAACCAATACATAAGTAAATGAATAGCATAATAATAATAATAATAATAATAATAATAATAATAATAAAGTGCGAAGGGCTTTATATATGTAATTATTATTTTTTTTTTTTGCAGTTGAAAGTGTCATGATGCCATTTCTAACCTTAGGTCCCTGGGCGGGACCTGGAAAGAAATGTGTAAACGCCAGATATCAAAGGAAATAAAAATAATAATAATAATAATCTCCGGTTACGGAGATAGGACCTGTTAAAATTCTATGGGACTACACAATACACACTGACAGAACAATCAAAGCCAACCGCCCAGACATTGTTATTAAAGACCACAAACAAAATAAGTTCCACATTATTGATATGGCAGTCCCTGCAGACTGCAATGTATCTTTGAAGATATACGAAAAGCTGTCAAAATACAAGGACCTTGAAATAGAAATCTCAAAAATATAGCACATGGGAACATCAACAATCCCTGTGTAGTTGGAGCCCTTGGACTGGTTGGAAAGACTAATTGAAGGGATCCCTGGAAGTCCATGCCTCAAAGAGATACAAAAATTGTTCTGACAAGTACAGCCCACACTTTACGAAGGGCTTTATCTATGTAATTTTTTTTTCAGTGGAAAGTGTCATGATGCCATTTCTAACCTTAGGTCCCTGTGCGGGACTCGAAAAAAAAACGCCAGATGTCAAAGAAAATAAAAATAATAATAATAATAATAATAATAATAATAATAATAATAATAATAATAATAAATAATTAAATAAATAAATAAATAACAAACAATAGTATAAATGAAAAAAATACTCCATTCGGAACTCATTGGTAACTAATTTCATATTATTTCATATATATATATATATATATATATATATTATTAAATATACATATGACATATACTATATATATATATATATATTATTAAATATACATATGACATATACAATATTTCTATATAAATATATATATATATATATCTTATTAAATATATATATGACATATACAACATATATATATAACTATATATATATATATTATTAAATATACATGACATATACAATATATATATATATATATATATATATATATATATATATCTTATTAATATCAAGTATGTGGTGCAGTTCAATTTACATTACGTGAATCATTCATACAAAAACAGATATTGAAGTTAATGATATAAATGGAGAGAACACATCTTCGCAAACAAATTTAATAAATGATAACCTGTAGGTGAATGTTATGATCTCTGTTCACAAATTCCAGTTGCATAAGGTCTTTTTTTTACAAGCTTTTATCTGTGCATATAGACATCATCAGGTATGAAAAAATATTTGTTTTTTACATTCAGGTAATAACAGGACAACGAAAGAATAGGTGTAATCCGAAATTATGTTATTGTTAATTCTAAGAACTTTTGGAGCGTGTGGTCGCAACGCTGAGGCTGAATTTTTAAATTTTAAGATTGTGCGATTTTGTACTAATATGTTAATAGGAGAATTCTTTTGTACTGGTAGGTTTTTCTGTCAATGTGGCATGAACTAAATTGTTCAATATATAGAGGAATGTCACAGTTATTTTCCGAAAGTTGCACATCGGATCAGTTATTTTAATATCAAGTATGTGGTGCAGTTCAATTTACATTACATGAATCATTCATATAAAAACAAAAACGCAGAATCTTAAGATTTAAAAAATTCAACCTCAGCGTTGCGACCGCCAAACTTAACAATAACTCATTTCTAAAAACATATTTCGGATTACATCTATTCTTTCGTTGTCCTGTTATTACCTGGATGTAAAAAAAAACAAATATATTTTCATACCTGATGATATCTGTATGAACAAATGAAAGCTTGTAAAAAAATAAAAAAAGACATTATGCAACTTGAATTTATAAACAGGGATTATAACATTCATCTACAGGTTCGGGGTTAATGTCATTTATTAAATTTGTTAGCGAAGATGTATTCTCGCCATTTATATCATTAACTTCAATATCTGTTTTTTGTATGAATGTTTCATATAATATCTTATTAAATATACTTATGACATATATATATATATATATATATATATATATATATATATATATATATATATATATATATATTATGTTTGAATGATTCATGTAATATAAATTGAAATGCACCACATATTTGATTTAAAAAGATCTGATCCGACGTGCAACTTTTGGGATAATGGCTGCGACATTGCACTATTTATTGAACAATTTAGTTCATGCCACATCGACTGAAAAAAACTAATACAACAAAAGAATTCTTCAATTAACATATTAGTAAAAAAACACATTCTCTTTTAAATTTTCAAAAAATTCAACCTTAGCGTTGCGACCGCACGCTCCAAAATTTCTTACGGTTAACAATAACACATTTCTAAAAAAAAACATATTTCGATTCACGTCTAATCTTTCGTGTCCCGTTATTACCTGGATGTACTAAAAAAAAACAAATTAATTTCCATGCCTGATGATGTCTGTATGAACAGATGAAAGTACTAGCAAAAAGAGACCTTATACAGCTCGAATTTATTAAAAACAGGGATCATAACCTTCATCTAGAGGTACGTGGGTTAACGTAATTTATTAAATTTGTTAGCGAAGATGTATTTTCGGCATTTATATCATTAACTTCAATAATCTGTTTTTTGTATGAATGATTCATGTAATATATATATATATATATATATATATATATATATATATATATATATATATATATATATATATATATATATACAGAGAATACTAATATTGCACTCCTAGAAAGGGCGCCGTACGTTTTATTACCGACCCGCGTGGCGCATCACCTTAAATATTTTGCATTTGTGAAATAACATAAGAAGTGAAATTCAAGTCTTTGAATTTAATTTTCGCGACCCTAGCAATTCGCTTCGCCACCCTAACATTTCGCTTCGCGACCTTATTTGTGTTCACCACACATAGTTTAAAAAGCACTGGGCTAGTTATAACTGTAAATTATATGATGACAGTTTCTCTTCTCGTACTCATCGCACGTGGGACTCTCTTCCGGCTCCATGATTTCCAGCCAACTTTGATCTTCAAACATTTAAATGCAATGCCAGTCTTTATCTACTGTCTTGATTTCTCTTCTATTATTCTAGCTCCTTGCTAATAGGTCTGTTTTCTAATTCTTCCACGCTCCTTTGGGGTGATTTCGATAAGAAAAACAACTTTTGGACCTTACCCATTTGAACAGTGGCACAGATCATTAAGCCAGGACTGATATGGCAAGTCGATCAGAAGTGCTTCTAGCAGAATCCGAATGTTGTGTGAAATTCGACCGGAGGAAAGAGAAAATATAGTCTCTGAAAGGTGAGCTCTTTGCGGGGAACTATCTCATATTAACGCACCGTCTGCTGTAAGCGAAGATTAGGTAAACAGACGTACATTAATGCGACTTCCTATCTTTTATTAGCCTTATCTATAAAAACACTAGAAACCAAAATAATACCTTTATTGGGTTATGTTTACTTTTCCTTTACAGAATACCAATTCATAATGGCTGTTACCCTCGAAAAACATAAAATCTAGTGCCGCATTACAACTGATTTTGGAGGGTGAATGACTGCATACATTCACAAGAAGTTAGTAAATGTGTAAAGAAATGATATACTCGATGGAAACAAAATAAGTAGATTAGTCAATAGAGCTAATGTCTCTCCTCGGAAGAAGGTGGAAACAAGAGACAGGATCCTCAGTGGCAGCTAAGCTGCTGCTGTAAATGGAGTTAAGACCAAAGAGTATGATGACTTCATTACATCTGGCAGAAGAATAGAGGCCAGAGAACAAAAGTGAACAGTCAGTTTGTGAATCATGGTAGTGCCTGCAGTTTATCGAATAATCTTGACTACTGAAAATTTGCACAAACATCGTTCCTAGCAGAAAGGATCAGCTGCTGATCCTTCATACTGATCCAATATTCACATGGCTAAGAAAGCAGCAATGAATCTTAAACGAGGTGGATAGACAGTGCGGTGTCGCAAGACGACTGATATTCTCTGCACTAATAGTTGAACACGCAATCGTCTATCCGCTATGACAATAACGTCTGCCCGTAGGTACGGTCGTCGCAAAGTGAGTCGCAACGCGTAACGTTTGAGCCGTACGCACTGAACTAATGTGTTCTCTGGTGAGGTGAGAAGTCGGTGTCAGTCCGGTATTGTGGAAAAGTTATCTCTACACAAATTGCTGAAGATGGACTCGTCAACTCACTATGGGTAGTGTGTCTGCTCATAGCAACGATCGTCACAATGTAAGGCACAAAGACTAGTTTTGAGTCGTACGCATAGCCGCACTAAACTACGGTATACTCTATGAATGTATTACGTAATCCATGCCTGTCTCGTGTGATTAAACCTGTTCTTAATTCAACCTTTTGTTCCAGTGTTTCCATTAAGAGTCTTACTAACCAGCAACTATGAACGTTATAAGAAATTTATAACACAATCAATCTTTCCATTTGCTAAGTTTATGGGTGAAGAAAGCATAGCTCTTTCAGTCGCACTGACCTGCTGTATTCAGAATCTATTTTTCATCAGATTAAACACGTCTTCACTTAATCTTTTGATTGCAGTGTTTTCCTTACAGTCATACTAACGGGAACTACGAGTGTTATACAACATTTATAACGGACATACACTCATTTAAAGATGGAATAAGAAGAGATGAGCCGGAAGAGATGAGCAAGGCAGATATTTCCCGCATTTGGTTGCCATTTCTTTCTGCGATAAACCAGTTGCCATCCAAGGTTATAGGACCCGGTTTATCCTGCTATTTACTCAGATCTGGGGAGAGAAGTGTATTCATACCTTTCCCAAGGGTCAGTCAGTTATGTGCCATGCGTGATACACGCTTAGGCGATCATGTATCTTTCTATACATGACTGACGAGGCAGATTTTTTTTCCCGCGGTAGGTTTCCCTTTCTTTCTGAGGCAGACCAGTTGCCATCCAAGTCTATAGAACCCGGTCTTTCCTGCTATTTACCCATAGCTGGGGGGGGGAGAAGAAGAGGATTGATACCTTACCCAGGGGTAGGTCAGTTATGTGCCATGCGTGATACATGCTTAGGCGATCATGTATCTTTCGATACATGACTGACGAGGCAGATTTTTTCCCGCAGTAGATTTCCCTTTCTTTCTGAGGTAGACCAGTTGCCATCCAAGTCTATAGAACCCGGTCATTCCTGCTATTTACCCATAGCTGGGGGGAGAAGAAGAGGTTTGATACCTTACCCAGGGGTAGGTCAGTTATGTGCCATGCGTGATACACGCTTAGTCGATCATGTATCTTTCGATACATGACTGACGAGGCAGATTTTTTCTCCCCGCAGTAGGTTTCCCTTTCTTTCAGAGGTAGACCGATTGCCATCCAAGGTTATAGAACTCGGTATGTCCTGCTATTTACCCATAGCTTGGAGGGAGAAAATGAGGATTCATACCTTTCCCAAGGGTATTAGAACGTAAGTGAATGTAAGGGATTAAACTGGAATTCGAACTCGGCTCACTGATTCCTCAGTCCGAGCCGTAAGTACTGCTGTCATATATCGGCATGAAATGCCCGTACTTGGAATTTCGGTCTTGATAGAGCTCAAAATGTGAAAAATTATTTCCCCACCCTACACCATGTTGCGGAGAAAGAAAACCTGTTATTAATGAATATTCTTGAATATGGACTCGTCCATCTGCTATTATTAGAAAGTCTGCTTAAAAGCCCTGTCGTCGTAAAATGGATCGCGTAGCCGCACTAGACTACGGTATTCTCTGTTACTGTATTATTAATCCATGTCTCTCTCGTATGATCAAACCTGTTCCTGATTCAACCTTTTGATCCAGTGTTTCCCTTACAGTATTCCTAACTAGAACTAAGAGCGTTATACAACCTTTATAACAGACATACACTCATTTAAAAATGGAATACGAAGAGATGAGCCGGAAAGAATCTGTGGTAAGAAAGAAGCATATTTGCCAACGGGTAATTCTCTGGTTAATATGGAATGGTTTTTTGTTCTTTGACAGTGAAATATTTCTCTCTTTTATTCTTTCTTATTTTTTATCTGCTACTTTTCCTTTTTGGCTTGCATTTCATTCATTCTTTCTTTCATTCTGTCTATCGGTCTGTTTTGTTTATATTGTATGTTTTTTTTTCAATCAGTCTGTCGTTTTGATAGTTTTTCGTTATTTCTTTCTTTCTTAGTTCTTTCTTTTCTTTCATTCTTTCCTTCTTTGTTTCTTTCTGTCTTTCTTTCTTATGTTTCTATCTCTCTTTTTTGTTTTTCATACTTTCGTTCGTTCTGTCTATCGATTTAACCAATTATTTATTATTTCTTTTTGTCCCTCTTTCTTTCTTTCTTTCTTTCTTTCTTTCTGTTTCTTTGTCTTTCCTTATTAGTTTTTGTCTTTCTGTCTTTTTGTTAGTTTGTTTGTTTCTCTCTTTCTTTCTTTCTAGCTTTCTTTCTTTCATTCATCCTTTCTTTTTTTGTCAGTGCTTTACTTAATCCACGCCTCTTTTGCTTTCTTTCTTTCTTTCATTCTTTCTTTCATTCTTTTTTCTTTGTTTCTTTGTTTCTTTCTTGCAGTGCTTTACTTAATAACATGTCTCTTTTGCTTTCTTTCTTTTCTCTTTCTTTCTTTCTTTTTTCTTTCTTTTGTTTCTTTCTTTGTTTGTTTCTTTCTTTCAGTGCTTTACTTAATAACATGTCTCTTTTTCTTCCTTTCTTTTTTTTCTTTCTTTCTTTTTCTTTCTTTTGTTTCTTTGTTTGTTTCTTTCTTTCTTTCAGTGCTTTACTTAATAACATGTCTCTTTTTCTTCCTTTCCTTCTTTCTGCTTTTCTTTCCTTCTTTCTTTTTTCTTCCTTTCTGTCAGTGCTTTACTTAATCAATAGTGAGGGAGCACGCACAATTCTGACTGTCGTTTTGTTAGTTTGTTTCTTTCTTTCTTTCTCTCTTTCTTTCTCTCTTTCTTTCTCTCTTTCTATCTTTCTTTCTTTCTTTCCTGTTTCTCTTTCACTCTAATTGTTTCTTTCTTTTTTCTTTATTTTATTTTCAATCACAATACTATGTCAACCTTATTAAATATCTCCCTTCATAATTTCAGTGCACGCATTTCTTAGTCTGGAAGTCGTATGATCTTGTTTACCCATGATGCATTCGTACAACAGATGATTAATTTCCGGCCACTTCAGCGTTCTGTACGGTGTAAGCAAAAATACAAAACACTTATCATTGAGAGTCAAGCTGTAAAAAATATAAATTCTAACGGTTTTTAAGGAATAGCGAGATGTGGTAGAAGCGAGGAAATATTGGGGTAAAAAAAAAAAAAAATTGTCAGTCCTGGCCTCAGTATAGGTGTGGGTGGACACATTATCATGGGATACAAGATCTTCGAATTTGTTTTCCAGACTGAGGAACGTAATTGACAATAAATCAATCAATGAATAAATAAATAAAAAAATAAATAAAATAAAATAAAAAAAATAAATTGGTTCGGAATATTGAATTTGTTCCCGATATTGCCTTCATAGATTGATCTTTGAGTAATATCCGTAATTTCCTCACTGAAGCATACCCCCTAAGAAAACACCCCAAATATTGTTTGAAACAATAATAATAATAATAATAATAATGATAATAATAATAATAAAACAATACAGTAAAAGAAGAAAGAAAAGCATTCTTTTCTTTTTCTTTTTTTTTTGTCGTCTTTGAAAATATCAGAGATTGCGTTGCTTTGTCAGAGTAGAAATTAACATTTCTTTTTTCTTTTATTTATGACGGTCAAACGTTACAGAAAAAAATGAAGTGGTTATTGAAAAGAAAATATCTCCTCTTTAATTTCATGTAAGGATAAATAAAAAAAAAAAAGAAAAAAGAAATTTCGGTCAAGGTTAGTCATTGTACGCGATAGGTAAAAAATAATACAAACACAGAGTTCTGTCATTTTTCCCTTCTACCCTGAATGTTGCATGTTAGACCTCCACATTCTGATATTCAATATAAGACCTGTGGAAAAATAAAACTAGATGTTGCTTCTCTGGTTTACATTGCAAATATATATATATATATATATATATATATATATATATATATATATATATATATATATATATATATATATTACCGAGTGGAGTTGCATCTCCATGGACAGAATTTTTTTAATTCAGAGGTGCTAACAAAATCTTAACAGCCCGGCCTGTCATGCCTTAGATATACATTTAGAGAGAAGACGTGCATTTATAGTCAACAGCTAATCAGTATTCATTTTCTATATTTATTATCACCATTCGCATATATTACAGATGGGGTTTGATATCTGTGTTAAATTATAGTTTCCTACTATTATCTTTCACAGTGACAGTGTATTTTGGCTCAGATTTTCAAAGGCTGACCTTAAGTCCAGATGGTAGACAAAACAAATGAAGTCCTTTTTCATTGGTCAAATCTAGCGGGGTAAGGTTAAAGAGATAGTGTTTTCAGGGAGTTAAGATTTGCATGTCGAACAATGTGTACGTGTTAGAATCGTGCCTCGAGGCTTGCTTCCTAGTGGGATCGTATAACGACACCACTGGTTGGTTAATAA
>OZ038514.1:59456797-59499297 GCA_964036315.1 Acanthosepion esculentum | reverse complement strand
CTGGTGGGAGAGGAAGAGGATTCATACCTTTCCCCAGGGTGTTAGCACGTAATAAGAAATATAAAAATGTCGGTATTAAGAAATATTAAAATTTTGGTATTAAGTAAAATAAATATTACTTTTGGAAACCCGAAAATGGTTTGGAACTGTTACGGAATATCAATCCTCCTCTTTACCAGGGAATCCTGAACAATCTCTGCCTAGATGAAAAAGAGATTTGAAGCAACTGACATCGACTTCTGTAGAAGGTGAATGGGAACAGAATTGACGCAACGTTTTAGAAACAATGACAATAAAAAAGACACTTATACTTAATATCAGGAAGAGACAGTTGAAATTTTTGGTGCCCGTAATGATGAAAGATGACTTGGAATATTTAATACTCGCAAGACAGATTGTAGGCAAGAAGGGTTCAGGGAAAAACAACGCATAACCTACCTGTCGAGCTTGAGCAAATGGAAGACAGAACAGTTTTTTTTTTTAAATATAAATTCTGTTAAGAACTACAAAGAACAGAAAACTGTGGAGAGCCATGACCGCCAACTTTCAGAACAGGTTTTAGAAGAGACAACAAAAATACAAAATGTATTAAGGACCACAAAGGACAGGAAATTGTGGAGAGCAATCATCGGCAAGAATCTGAAGTGATACGGTACAAAAAGGAAAAAAAAAATTGTCATAAATTTTAGAAGAGATAAAAAGAAAAAATTGTTCAGATCTACAAAGAACAGGATATTGTGGTGAGATAAGATCGCCAGCGCCCTGAAGGGACACGGCACATAGAAGATGAAGACAGAATTTATTAAGACCTACAAAGGACAGGAAATTAGGGAGAGCCATGATCGCTCATGTCATGAAAGGAAACGGCACAGAAGAAAAAAGAATGAGCTTTGGTAAATCGATGGTGGAACAAGGTTTAGGAGAAATAATAAAGAAACAAATTTTATTAAGGTCTACAAAGGCAGGAAATTGGGGAGGACCATGATCTCTTATGTTCTTAAGGGATACGACAGGGCAGAAGAATGAGACTGAATGAATGCATGGCGGAACAGGTTTTAGCACAAAAAAAAAATTAAAAGCTACAAAGAACAGTTGAATTGTAGAGAGTCATTATCGCCAACGTCATGAAGGGACACGGCACATAGAAGAAGAAGAAGAAGGAGGAGGAGGAGATGAAGAAGAAGAAGAAGGAGGAGATGAAGAAGAAGAAGAAAAAGGAGAAGAAGAAGAAGAAGAAGAAGGAGGAGAAGAAGAAGAAGGAGGAGATGAAGAAGAAGAAGAAGAAGAAGAAGGGAAAGGAGATGATGAAGAAGACAACGAAGAAGAAGAAGAATAAGAAGGAGGAGATGAAGAAGAAGAAGAAGAAGAAGGAGGAGGAGAAGAACCTCCTCAACAACAACAACAACAAAAACGAGCTTGTATAATAGACACGACGATGTAAAGTTTAGGAGAGTTAAAACGACAATATTTATTAAGAGGTACAAAGGACAGGAAATTGTGGAAAGTCATGAACACCAACGTCCTGAAGGGACACGTTATAGAGATTATTTTTTTTCTGTTTTGCAAGCGAGTCTTTCTACGTTGGAAGGAAAGTGAAATAACATTTTCCTGAACGAATATGTGATTCAGCTGAAAGCTTTTTAGACATCATATTTACCACAAAAATACCTTGTCTAATAATTTAGAAGAACACTATGTATTTAACACGCCACCATTATCAACTCAATAAAAGTATAAGTTTATATATATATATAAATATATATATATATAAATATATATATATATATATAAATATATATATATATATATATATATATATATATATATATATATATATATATATATATATATATATATATATATATATGTATGTAAGTGTGTAAAATATTCAGATTGATTATATCTGTAAATGAACAAAATGAGTAAAGACAAAAAATTATCTTAGCCGAGACGTTTTATCCTCTGAGTGACTGTATCATTTGCCTTGAGATATATATAATATATATATATATATATATATATATATATATATATATATGCGTGTGTCCGCGCACGCGTGTCTATGTGTGTGCATACTTATATATAAATCAATATATTTATACAAATATTTATACCCCAAAAAACACATGTATATATATATATGCATATATATATATATATATATATATATATATATATATATATATATATGCATATTTTTTGACGTTCCATAAATTATTGGACTGAAATATTATATAGTCCAATGAACAATCGCTAAGTGAAATTATTTTATTACCCATCTAAATTTTCGTTAAAAAACGTCATCACCCACATTGACATTTGGAGCCAATTATAATATTTTAACCGTTTCTATTTATATACTTTTCATTTTTTTAAAACCTTTCCGCATCGGTATATCTAATATCTCTATATATTCTTAGATACATACAAACCTATACGTCGTCTATTGTATCAGCGCAAATTTAGACGTAATCGTGACCGAGAACTTCGGGGTACTGGCCTTGTTCATGAAATCGATTCATTCTAAGAGCACAAGACCCGCTTCTAATGGCAAACTTTTTTCCAACCCATTACTAGAAAAGTATCCCTAAAAAAGGGGATCTTTATTTCCCCCCTATCTCCTCGACATTAGTATTATTATTCATGTGGACTCATCGTCCAATTCGTATCAGGAAAATATTGCAACAATGTAGTGGTAGATTGGGAGCTTGGTCAGATCAAACCGTATGTTCTATGACATGTATTTCTTCTCAAGCTATTATTATTATTATTATTATTATTATTATTATTAGGCAACGCTTTTGGAATTCTTTTCCGGTTTCTTGCTTTGATTTAGTCAAATGTGTTATTTAAAATTTACATACAATATCAACCGTCATTTTCTTTCTCATTGAATCGTGTATTTTAATTTTTCTTTCTTAATAATTTTTTTTTCTTTTTCAGATTTTTTTCCACGGTTAGTAACGCCTTCTGCCTTAGTGGCTTTATCGCCTTGCGTGGGATGATATGATTAAAAGATATCTTTTTTTTAAATCAACGAACGATAGTGTGTCCATGTCTTGGTATGCCCAACAGAAAGTCACTGACAAACACGACTTTTCTTCTCCAGACACCTAATCCTGCTATTCTCTCTTGAATTATTTGTGAGATTGAAGGTAGATGTCCATTTTGTTCGATGCTGTTCCTGTTCAACACATAGCAACCGTGTATACAGACCATGTAGCTTTTCTTGTTTGTCAGAGATCAGGTCAGATATGACTATGGCTTGAGAGAAGACTCGTTTCATTTTATCCGATAAAGCAGTTGTCCAGACTATTGACGACTTGTACATTGCAGACCAGGATTTACCAATAGGAATGTTCACATACATTTAGTGGCATATATATATATATATATATATACATATATATATATATGTATATTAGACGAAAGATTCAGACAGAAGGAAATAACAATTTTCAATAAAGCAAGAGTAATTGGACAGAGACAATGCAAGGAAAAATATCTTCTGAAACACGAAAGCTGATAAAATTCGATAGGAATACTCAAGAATAAATATATAGAAAGATATATATATATATATATATATATATATATATATATATATATATATATATATATATATAGAGAGAGAGAGAGAGAGAGAGAGAGAGAGAGAGAGAGTTTTAAGTTGTGCTATATTTATGGGATAAAGTGATCAATATCAGAGATAGAGCGTATGCAAATATAAAAGTGAACATTGAAGTCAACACTCAGAGGCGACGGGCTGTTTCATGCTAGACGCGATCTTCAGGCCGTGAATGTTGGATTTTTCTCGACTATTTATATATATGGGTCAGTGGTGCATTGTGGGTAGTCCGTTCTGGGGATTATATTGGCGGGATAAATAACATAAATAAATAAATAAAAATTAATTAAAATAATAACAAGAAACAAGTAAAATACAATAACCTAAGCATAAAATTAATAAACCAACTCCCGTTAGATTAGACGAAATAGAATAAATAATAATAAAAATAAATACATAAAAACAAGTAAAAATGATCAATCCAAATAAATAAATGAAATAAATAATAAACAAATTGACAAACCAATCCCGCCAAAATAACTATTAGTATAGACTACAACAATGAATGCAAAAATTGGACGAAAACACAGCTATAACTGATATATAACGATGAAAATATCATTACTACGTTACTTAAAAATTGAAAATCGAAAAGAGTAAGAGAAAAATATAAAAAACAAGTAAAATATATAAATAGAAATAAATAAATAAATGAACAAATTAACAAACCGCTCCCGCTAAAATAAACGTTAGAACAAATAAAAATAAACAAATAAGCAAAAAAAGTAATTAACAATAATAAAATATATAAATAGTCGGGAAGGAAATCTTAACACTCGGAGCCTGACGATTGCGTCTAGCATGAAACAGCCTGTTGCCTCTGAGTGTTGACTTCAATGTTCACTTTTATATATATATATATATATATATATATATATATATATATATATATATATATATATATATATATATATATAACAGGTGTAACAGCAAAATTGTCCAGATCGTAAAACAGCATAATTGGTTATCTCACAAAATGTTTAATATCTAAAAAAACAATAAACTAATTGTGTCTCTTTTTCCCAGGTTTTCAGATACGACGTTTTGCCGGTTTGATACTATTTGTGCTAAGAATCACTGAAAAACCCTTTGAGTTGTTCAGCTAGAAATAGAACAGAACAAGATAACTGTCTTCTCAACGGAGCAATTGTGAGAGGAAAAATTCATTCAGGCCTTAAGGAAGGTTATCAACATTCACAATCTAGGTTACACCATCAAATCCTTTCAAAACCCATCAAGAGAACGGGGGAGAAACTTAAAAATGTGGAACACAGGAAAACTGGATCAGGACGTTACAACTGGAAGATGATTCATCATTTCAACTTAGCGCTAAAGATATCAATTAGAAAAGATCCAACCCAAGCCATAAGACATTTGGCACGTGAATGAGGAGTTTCACCTATGACAATCCAAATAGCAGTGAAAAAAGTCTTGAAAATGAAATCGTACGTGAAACGTGTGAGGCACCTTGTTACTTCAGGGCAGAAAGTTAAAAAGGTTTGAGTTGGGCGAAGATCATCTTGAATAATTTGGAAAATGATCCTGGAATAACATATATATATATATATATATATATATATATATATATATATATATATATATATATATAATTATTTGAACTTTATTTCAGTCCTTCATGAGCTTCAGGTCATTAGCTGTGATTAATTAATGATGCCATATCATTTTCGTTTACGATCGATAACATGATGGTTCTTCTGTTAAGCTTGGAGAGTAATAATACATTCTTATTTTCAAAGTTGAGTCAAAAAGTTGAAAAATGATCCTAGAATTGTGCATAATTATATATATATATATATATATATATATATATATATATATATATATATATATATATATATATATCCGACGCTTTTCATCGAATGTGGACTTTTTCATGGCTAATTTTAATTTTTTATGGTTAACTTTCTACATATCTATCTATCTATACACACACACACACACACACACACACACACACACACACACATATATATATATATATATATATATATATATATATATATATATATATATTTGTACTTAATTTCAATACTTCATGAGCTTCCGATCATTAGCTTTGATTAATTAATCATGAACATGTCATTGTCGGTTATGATCGAATTCATCCCGATCTTTCTGTTAAGGTTGGAGAGTAATTATGTACTCCTATTGCTTAAAGTAGAGACCAATAGTGCTATAAAAATCTCGGAGAATTCCACTAATATATCTTTAATCATTTCCAATATATAACGTTTTAAATCTTAATCTAAAAATAGGACAGTCTTCGCTACTATATAAATAAAATAACCGTGAATTGAAAATGGCGTTTATTTTTTATCATAACTTGTCGACAAGATACCGGGACAACTTTTCTCCTATACAAAGTCCTCAGAGACACTTTGTCACCAAATATTTCATTTTCTTTATTTTTTTATTTACCGTTTTTTTTTTTAATTTAACGTAATTCCCCATGTATAATACGCATTCATCCATAATACGCACCCCTAAAATTGTGCTGAAAGTGTGGGAAAATAATTCAACTCATATATAATACGCAGCCTTTGTTTGCTAATCAAACCCTATAAATTGTACTTCTCCAATTTCATTACAGCGGGCGTTTCCTGCCCTTATTTAAAAAATGGTTTTAAATATAAAATAATGTTATTCTAATTTAGTTTTATGATAATTCTTATTTTATTTTACGGGAAATATTAAAATATATTTTATAGCTGTGCATAATACGCACCCCTGATTTTGTTTATTTTTTTTAATAAAAAATGCTTATTATACATGGGGAATTACGGTAGGTATTCAAATAGTAAGTAATGTTGTATTTCTTCAAGTTTTAACCAAGTTCGTTTGAGCGAATGAGGCTCCGTGTACTTAAAATATATATCTTGGAGTATTATCACGGATATAAACTTCACATTACCATTTTTTACCCAATGACATTTTTTTTTATCTATCTTCGTTATCCTCCTAATATTTATTTACTTATAGCTTCAGTTACACCTGTATCACTCACCTAATTCTGTAAACATTATTGGCTCTGTTAACCATATTATAAAATTATTTATCTTGTAAATGTCTTGTAAATGTGTCTTGTAAATGTATTGGTCTCACGTTTTCTATGAAGTAGAGGGATTATATTAAAAGCTTGGGTGTGCGCTTGGTGTAATGGATAACGAGTCGAAATGAGAAACCTGGAAATTGGAGTTCGATTCGAATTGCAGTCGCTTTTGTTACATTCGCTCACGTACAAAAAGCCCGAGGAAAGGTATGAATCGATCTCTTTACCACCCCAGCTATTAATTAAATAGTAGAAATTTTATTATCTCCAAATATTGCTAATCTATATGAAAAATGCGATGTCAGTATGTCATAATTTTTAACTTCAGTCCTAGAGGCAGTAGCCCAACATATCATACCATTTTGGAATCAAGCCGACTCCGTGAGCAAACTTAAACGATTCCGGGCCGGATCTGAACGCGCAAACAAGAAATTTTGGATTCCCAAGTTTTTATTACTACGATTGCTTTCGGATTGAGCCATCTTGGATACTACTGATAAAAACAATTAAAGGGAGAAAACTCTCTAACTCTCAATAATTAATGTTCGAATGAAAAAAAATACTGTTCTCAAATTACGGTATTTTTAAATAAAATTGTCAGTGTTTTCAAATTTACTCCTAAAAGCCGTAGACAACATATCATACCATTTTGGAATCAAGCGGACCCGCAATCATGAAAGTTTGGATTCCCAAATTATCTTTACTACAGTTGTTTTCGGCGATGTTTACGTAACTTATTTTAGACAAATTTTTTGTACGATAACAATTTAATATATAAGAAATAAATTTGGGAATAATCGAAATTAATTGCGAATTCCAGCACAAGTCACGCGTGAAATAAATATAATTATTTGTACGGAAAATAAGGACCTACGTGCATAAACCTGACTTTAAATTGAGTGGTGTCAGAAGAATTATCATTGAACATTTAAAAGGTAAGATTAAATATTAATGTAATACTTAAATGCAGCGATCAATTTTGAGTTCTTTTGTTGTTTATCGTTGCCTATCGCATCTATTCCTCTCTAGCTATTGCGATGAAGGCCCAATCAAGATCCTCCGCAGGAGCTACCTTAAATGACGCGCGATAGAGCAGTATCTCTGATGGTAACCTTCAGGAAAACAAGACTCGACGCCTTCTTGTCCTCACGTTTTCAACTGACATGAAGTGGAACGTCCATATCGAATCAATTGTTATGTTGGTTCACTGTCTTATACCGGGCAATTATTTCTCACCAGCATTCTTTTTTCAATGCCATATCTGGTACGATGCTCCTGCTATATATCTATAAGTATTGGTTATTGGCCATTTATCTTACCGACTATTTTGTGTTAGGAAGAATCATGTGTTTTAGATTTCCAGTAGCACACCGATACTAATATTAGCATTAACGTAGCCATTGACACACTAACACTAAATGCGAATATAGAAAGACGAAATACGTGACCGTGACAAACAAAACATTTAATAAGGCAAACAACTTACATACATATATTAAAAAGATTTACATATGTCCCAAAAGAAATGATTGTTCATATTGTCCCATAAAAGAACGAGGAGGTTTACAAACCGAGAGCAAAGAAATAACATACCAGCTATGTGGCATTTGATAGTCCGCAGATAAGTGAATATAAATTATTTTTTTTCTTTCGCTAAGCCGTGCACATGTTGACCAGTTTCCACGTGTGTGGATGTCCTGATGGTCAGGTAGGTAAAGAGGCCGTTCCTCAAAAAACGGAAGCAAGAATTAAAAGGGACAGAAGAGTTCTCCTCTCTAAAGGGGCCGAACTCCCATCAGCTCAACCCAAGGGAAAATAAATGTGGTCTCCCTACATATCGCAACATTCACATCAAAAGAAGGATCTGTAATTTTATCAGTCTTAACCTGGCATCTCGACTTCTGTCGCTTTCCCAATTATGTGACGTCGCTTCCCCGTGTTCTTTTCTGTAAATAATTTCGTGGCAATTGTTCTGATGAGCATTACTTCCTGATAATCACGACTACTTAAATTTGAGAGTACTACTAGATTGGCAACTAACTCTCATAGATTTATTGTTGAAATAGCTACATACAACCGCAAGTTCTATTCTAGTAGTTCCTTCCATTGAAATTCTCGTATGTAGAAATATCTTCTTGTTTCTTGCTTCCCTAACACCCACAATCTTTAAAAAATGAATCGTCATCATCAGCCTTTCTGAGATCTGTTCTTTTATTGTCCTTTCTCTTGACTAAAATCTTCTCTTTTTTCTATCCATTTTCAGTAACCACTGTGTCTTGGGCGCATTACGCCTTGCTTTGCGTGAAAATATTAAAAATGAATTAATATAATTTACAAATGGATACGATTATTATTCAAATGAATCATTAAAATATTAGAAAATATATATTTTTAAACTGAATATTTTCATAATTGTCTGGCTTATTATAGACTTCAGCTTTCGATTTAATAAGTATTTTAATTCATTTATGCAATTAATCCTACCTATGATATCATGACTTATATCAGCTTATATGATAACGCCATGATTCCAAACAATGTAGTCATCCATTTTTTTTTTCTTCTGCTATTTGATGATACTTTTATTCTTTCACTTTTGGCAACGGCCTATATTGGAAGCGGTTGCAGTAGGTCTGAAAACCGAGACATCATTGACAATATCTCCCGCAAATCCTCTCTCGTATAGCCTCGACTCGCTGTTCTCTGCGATCTGCTGGGCCTACTTGGCAGACAGTATCTCCAATATGGCGTCGATAGCTTAAATTCTACCAGACACAATTCATTGTAGTATTTGTTATTTTCCTTAGTGCTTTTTCTCCGTTTGTGGTGTATATTTATTTATTTATACTTATCGAGAGAAAGTAAGTCTGTGATCTTAAATTATACAAGACAAACGAGGGGACATATTTGAAGAAGGAAGAGAAGAGATGAAACGAAAGGATGGAATATGAAAAAGAATTAAAATCAAAGTAACAAAAGGAAGAGAAATACGTATTTAAAAAAATAAATTATTGGAAGAATAAATTAAAAAAGTTAGACCATGTAAAAATGGTGTAAGAATTATGAGTTGTAATGAAAAGAGAGAGAGAGAAAAAAAACACGAAGGAATGAGAGAAGAGTAAAAAACAGAAATCAGTATTTAAAGTTGACGAAAAGAAACGAAACGAAATGACAAAAATAGGAAAGGAAAAAAATAAATAAGAACAACGTGGAAAATAAAACAATTAAGATAGGGATAAAGAAATGGTGGTAAGGAAATAGAGTAGAAGAGAATTTGGGATGGCATCAAAGAAAAAGAGGAAAAAAGAAAGAAAAAAATTAAAGAAGCACATAAAAAAGAATACAATAAAAATAAAATGAGGAAATAAAATAAAAGAAAGAATGAATGAAAGAAAGAAAGAAAGAAAGAAAGAAAGAAAGAAATTCATAGACAATAAGAAGAAAGAAAGGTAATTGTTATAAACAGATTCAAAGAAAGAAAGAAAGAAAGAAAGAAATTCATAAGGGGGCAATAAGAAGAAACAAAGGTAATTGTTTTAAACGGGTTCAAAGAAAGAAAGAAAGAAAGAAAGAAAGAAAGACAGAAAGAAAGAAAGAAATTCATAAGGGGGAAAATGACAAGAAAGAAAGGTAATTGTTTTAAACGGGTTCAAAGAGAAAAAGAACGAAAGAAAGAAAGAAAGAAGGCGAATAAGCAAGTAGAAAAGAACAAATTCGATAATTAAAGGTGTAGAATGAAAGAACGAAAGAAAGAAATAATAAAAAATCGAAGAAATATCGTGAAAGTGTATGAAAATAGAATAGTTTAAAGAAAGAAAGAAAGAAAGAAATTTTATGAAAGAGAAAAAGAATTCCATAAAGTAAAGGGTATAAGAATGAATATGATAAGAGAAAGAAGGAAAGAAAGTAAGAAAGAAAGAAGGAAAGAAAGAAAGAAAGAAATAAAGAAAGAAATGTCAAAGTGGAAACTGAATACAAAAATAAGGATATATGAAGGACGCTTAAGAGAAATAGAGAAGCGTAAGAAAGAAAGAAAGAAAGAAAGAAGTAGGAAAGAAATAAAAGAAAAAAAGAAGCAAATATTATGAGTGAAAAAAAGAATTAACTAAGGATAAAGTAGGATACGATAAATTAATAAATTAATAAAGACAGAAAGAAAGAAAGCGTATGTGGAAAAGATCAAATTCGTTAAGTAATGTGTAGAAAGAAAGAAAGAAAGAAAAAAAGAAAGGAAGGAAGGAAGAATTGAAGGACAATAACGACAATAAAAATAAAGACAGAACAACGAAAGAAAGAATAGGAAGCGATAAATTCAGGAAGACAAGAAAAGAAAAGGTCATGACATACCAATACGACCAGTAAGTAATATGAATGGGAGAAAGATAGAAAGAAAACAAAAGCGAAGGAGGAGGAGGAGGAGATATGTTGTTAAGGAAAAAAGGAATTGAATTAAGACGAGAAATACACAAAGTGAAAAAAGAAATCTTATATCGCCGATAGGGATGAAACTGGAAGAATGTAAGAGAAACAAAAGATTAGAAAAGCAACTCATAAAATATCTTTAATGAAATATCAGTAGCTGGGGGAAGAAAACTAGACGCCAAAAAAAAAAATCGAAGCGAAACCAATACCGAAAAGACAAGAATATAAGAGAAGAAGAATTTTCTGAGAGAAGATAACATCAAACCAGAAAAAAACCCAGAAAAACAGGAAAAAAATACAACAACAAAAAAAAAAAGATTTTTTAAGAAAAAAATGACAAAAGAAACAAAAACGTATCGGAAACTCGAAATAAATAAATGAACATTAACATTACTAATACTAATAATAATAATGATAATACAAGCAAAGAGAATAGACTTATCTAAAAATGAAACGAAGGCAGTCGTGGAGCAAAATGACAACGGAAAGACGGACACCTCATCAATATTGTATCTGGGGAGACAAACTGAAGGATGATGCCAAAAACATTGGGTAGCCCAATTCACCAGCGTATCGGCAGGCAGGTGAGAAAGTAAATACCAATCTATACTTATTTAAATATGTATCAACAGAGACATATTTAACTGATCCCCTTCCCAGTATAGACCCATTAGTCTCCTTAGTATCACCAATAAGCTTTTTTGAGCTTTAATCAACAATAAGGTCGTCGAGCACCTAGACAAGAACAACTTGTGTGACAAGTAGTGTGGAATTCAACATCACTGCTGATCTCCTAACAACTATTACTGTTGTCACCTAGAAAAGTTTACTGAATGAGGAATAATCAAAACGGAGGTTGGAAATGAAATGGTCACCTTTATAACATCAACAAAATAAAATACCCGCCAGCGGCGTAAAGTAGGTAAACTACTGCTAGTGTTGGACTACTTATACAGCTATTACCCCCATTTACAAAAGTGTCCAACGTATTCATGAGGATTGAGTATTTTCAAATATAGTATACACGTACATATAGATCTCAGATAATGACATCTATTTGCGTCAATCTACTAAAATTAGAATTATGTTTTCGTCAGTTTTGTCCAGACTGTGTCAATATGCTAAAATATATTAATGTGTTAATATCTGTCTATGTTTTTGCCAGTTTGTCATATCTGTCTCTGTCGATCGGTTAGAATTACAATTCTGCTAATATGTATCTCAGTTTTAGTGAAGATCTATCTATCTATCTATCCATCTCTCTCTCTCACTCTCTCTCTCTCTCTCTCTATATATATATATATATGCAAGTACAATGAGAACAAATACAGTATAATTCAACTGTTCGTAACAATTATTTTAAAAAAGGGCTCAATACAAAGTAGAGTTAAATATTGTTTATTTTTGCATAAACGAGGAGACACATTTGTAGTGTTGAAGCAAAATTGTGTAGCGATTTTTAATATTTTTGTTTCAATATCCTAAAATAAATAAATAACACACACACATATATATATATATATATATATATATATGTATATATATATATATATGCATGTATGTATATATATTCAGTTACTTTCTATCTATCCATCTATCTTTATATATTTATTCAGTCACTTTCTATCTTTAAATCTATTTATTCAGTTTCATTCTATCTATCAATCTATTTATCTATATATTTATTCAATTACATTCTATCTATATATCTATCTATCTATCTATCTATCTATATGCAGTTTTCAGTGTTGTCCTATCTCTCTGTGTCAATCTGCTAAAAGTACAATTGCGTTGATATCTATCTCAGTTTAGTTAAGATCTTCCTATCGTGTGTCTAAAGGTTAACAGTAATGTTTATATTTTCTTTGAGCTCAGATTATGTATTCCATAATATAGATTTTACTTAATTAGCTATTATGTTTCTCTAATTCTTCAAATATTGAATGTAATACTAATTCTAATTTCTACTTTACCATCTTTACCCTGTATTAATTTTATCTTATAAATTGTCCTGTTCTGTCACCTATGAAATAAAAATAATTGTTTGTATGGAAAATAAGGATCTACGGACTTGAAATGTTCCTTAAATTAAGTGGCAGCAGAAGAATTATCGCTGAACTTTAAAAAAGTAAATTTAAACATTAATGCAATACTTAAATGCAGCGTTCAGTTTTGAGTTCTTCTGTAGTTTATTGATGCCTATCACATCTACTCCTCCCGAGCTATTGTGATGATGGCCAAACCAAGTGTCCTCTACAGGAGCTAGTTTAAATGCCGCCCGAGAGGGAAACCTTTAAGCTTGTTCATAATAAAATGTGAACTGCAATTTTGGATACAAAAGAAAAATAAGAGTTACTCCTCTTGAACCATGAAAGCAACGATGATGGCTAGTATAATGCATTAATATATATTTTTAACCTCTCATAATCTGGCAAAGCTGAATCTGAGTTCAACGAAAATCGTTCACTGTGCCTAACTTTTTCGGGGTTTCGAATGAGCTATGAATCATTTAAATCGGACCCATGGGAGTTTGCGTGGACACACACACGCACAAACACACACATACACTGTAATGTATGTATGTATATATATATATATATATATATATATATATATATATATATATATATATATATATATATAAGAAAGAGTCCACAGGTGCATCATGTTTTATTCTTGTATTATTATTAGGTTTATTAACCAACCTATTTTATAAATATATATATATATATACACACACACACACACACACACATATATATATATATATATATATATATATATATATAACGTAAATCATTCATACGAAAAACAAATAATGAAGTTAATTATAAGGCAAGAATCACTCTCGCAAACAATATTTAATAATAAAATACAATCAACCTCGAATCCTAAAAAAACTTACCTTATTTTATACCTGATGATGGTCATATGAAACGCTTGAAAGCCGAGCTAGTAGCAAAAATAAGACCCGATGAAACCGGAATTTATAAACAAGGATCATACCATTCATTAACGGATTCGAGGTTGATTGTATTTCATTATTAAATATTGTTTGCAAGAGTGATTCTTGCCATATAATTAACTTTATTATTTGTTTTTCGTATGAATGATTTACGTTATATAAATTGAACACGCACCACATAATGGATATATATATATATATATATATATATATATATATATATATATATATATATATATACTTACCCAGTTACTTTTTATCTATCTATCTATCTATCTATCTATCTATCTATCTATCTATCTATCTATATATATATATATATATATATATATATATATATATACCCAGTTAGCTTTTTTATCTATCTATCTATCTATATATATATATATATATATATATATATATATATATATATATATATATATATATACCCAGTTACTTTCTTTTTATCTATCTATCTGTCTCATCGACTTTTCATCTATCTAACGATCTTTTTGGCGCTTTTGTCGTAACTGTGTCAATCTTCTAATATAAAAATTATTTTGTTATGTAGCTATATATCTATCTCTGATTTTTCATATGAGCTATAAGCAGTTTTCTTTTTAATTGGATCCTGGCTTCATTATGGTAAGCTTCTCACCAATTAAAGAAATGTGTCTTGACATCCGTTTCAATTATAAACTGAAAATATCAGCCATAATTCATACTCCATTTGTAATATGAATATTTGCAATACAATCCATATTTATTCAACGGAAGGAAATATATGTCGCTGAAAGATTAGCTGGCCTCATTGATTTTATTATTAAAAAAGAACACGAATTCTAATAAAATGACGTGGATATTGAACATTGATCTGGAGCAATTGTACATCGTTAAATGTATTTGACAATTTTCTCAACACGCAAAACAGAAAACTCTTCTCAATAAACAATAAGGAAAGGTAAATAGCAAAATGAGCAAAATTATACTAAGCAAAAAATATATATTTACATACAATCACACCCACACACATACATATATATATATATATATGAGCGTGTGTTTGTATATATATATAGGTATTTAACGTATACGAGCGTCAATCAGCGTCTTTATTTAAAATTTAAACTTGCTTTATTGTGTTTTTAGGCAGCAATACTTCATTTATCCATGTTTCATTAAAAACGACAGACAAGGTTCTACGGTTAAGCTTTTATTTAATTTTTCTTGTGTTCGAAAAAATGCTTTCATTCAAGCAAGGCTGGAAGCCACTAGCACGCAAGGGGTTACAGAAGGTTTGGAGGAAGAGCAGATAGGAGTGGTAAAGGAGAGGATGTGGAGAAAAATGGAGTATCGATCAAGGTAAGGGGGTTACAGATGATTTGGAGCGAAAGCAGATAGGAATGAAAGGTGAAAGGATGTGGAGAAGGGAAGTGGATACATCAAGGCAGCTGGAGATGTCGATTGACATTACACTTAAATAGTTGGAGATTATATTCGTCAGGGAAACAGTAATAAGGAAGGGAGTTCCACAGGCGAGATGTGCGAGTTTGTAGAAAATGTCGAAATGTTCTATAATACCGAATAAAAAATAGATAATACCGAAAAATTGTTGCTTATAGTTTTAATATTATACCAGTTAAGTTACATTTTTAATTCGTATATACAAATCTTGTAAACTTATATATATATATATATATATATATATATATATATATATATATATATATATATATATATATATATATATTTGGTATTTAAATAATAACATATGGTTTTGACTATCTTCCTTTAATTACTTTCCCAGTTGAATCAAAATTTACCATAACTCCCCATGTATAACACGCATTCATCCATAATACGTACCCCTAAAATTATATTAAAAGTGTGCGAAAATGCTTCTACTTATGCATAATACGCAGCACTGGTTTGTTAATTGAACCCTATAAATCGTACCTCTCCAATCTCATTACGGCCAGCGTTTCCTACTCTTATTTTAATAAAAATGGTTTTAAACATAAAATAATATTATTCTAATTTTGTTTTATGATAATTCATATTTTATTTTACGACAGTTATTTAAAGATTTTTTGTAGCTGTGCATAATACGCACCTCTGATTTTACTTATTATTTTTTTTAAGAAAAGAATGCGTATTATACATTGGGGTTTACGGTATTTATTTATTTATTATTATTTCACCCCAAGCAAGTCAGGAATGTCACTAGTACGCATGGGGATTGCAGTGAGTGAAAGTGAAAGAGAAAACTGAAAATGGAGAGGATTTTGGAAAGTACAAAAGATGAAGAGGATACAAGTAGATAGAAGATGGCGATATCATGAACAACGGCGAAGTTTTATGGAAAATTGAAACGAAAAGGAGACTTATCCTTCGAATATGAGAGCAATAGTTGTCATTTCTAGGACTGAGAATGAGGAAAGTCGAACTGGAGAACTTGACATTCATAGAAGTTATAGAAAACAAGAGGGTCGTATTGAAATCAGTGAATAAACTAACTGACGAACTTGTGTATATCGTTAACAGAAGAGAGATGAAGGACGATTGAAAAAAGAAAAACTTTACTGGATTTTTTAAATCATTTCACACCAAGCAAGGCGGGAATGTCACTAGTATGCATGGGGATCGCAGGGAGTGAAAGTGAAAGAGAAGACTGGAGGATTGAGAAAAGGACAAAAGATGAACGGGATTCAAGAAGATAGAAGATGGCGACACACTATACCATGAGCAACGGCGAAGTTTGAGGGAAAATTGAAACAAATTGGAGACTTATATTTCGAAGATGAAAGCAACAGTTGTCATTTTTAGGACTTATAATGAGGAAAGAGAGCTTGGAGAACTTGACATTCATAGGAGGTATTGAAGGCAAGAGGGTCGTATTGAAATCAGTGAATAACCTAACTGACGAACTTGTGTATATCGTTAACAGGAAGAGAGATGAAGGACGATTGAAAAAAGAAAAATTTTACTGGATTTTTTTTTAATCATTTCACTCCAAGCAAGGTGGGAATGTCACTAGTATGCAAGGAATTGCAGGGAGTGAAAGTGATAGAGAAGACTGGAGAATTGAGGAAGGGACAAAAGATGAACGGGATTCAAGAAGTTAGAAGATGGCGACACACTATACCATGAGCAACGGCGAAGTTTTATGGAAAATTGAAACAAAATGGAGACTTATATTTCGAAGATGAAAGCAACAGTTGTCATTTTTAGGACTTATAATGAGGAAAGAGAGCTTGGAGAACTTGACATTCATAGGAGGTATTGAAGGCAAGAGGGTCGTATTGAAATCAATAAATTTGTGGAAATCATTAACAGAATATGGATAAGGGATGATAGCAAATGACAAAGTTTACTTTTTTTAAGTCATTTCACTGCAAGCAATTCCAGAACGCAGGGGGTTTACAGGGAGTGATAGTGAAATAGAAAACTGAGAATAGGGAGGATTTAAGAAAAGACAAATGATGAACGGGATTCAAGAAGATAGAAGATGGAGATTGACGTTGCATTTAAATTTCTGGAGATTGTAGTTATCAGCCAAGCAATTAAACAGAAGTGAGTTCCACATACGGGAAGTGCGAGAAAGGAAACTGTTGGAGTAGAAGTGGATTGCACTTAGCTGTACCAACAGTAAAGCAGTGGTAACAAGAATCAATCTAATAGAATGCCTAAATTTGTGCAGTCGGAACACCAGGCTAAAAAAACTCGTCAGAGCAGTTGCCATGAAAATATTTATAGAAAAGACGGAGGGAAGCCATGTCACGTCTGTGAGAAAGTGAAAGGAGTCGTGATGCCAAGTCAGGATCGATGACATTAGGTCCTTCTTTGTATTTTCTCAAAAACCTCGAGATGAGTAGCAGGAGCACGAAACTAGATATGGCAAGAGTATCCAGTGCACGGACGAACCCAGAGGCCAATGCAGTTAAGGAAATATCAATTCAGTCGAAGGGAAAGATAGTCGGCTAAGTGAAAAATCGTATTGTTGTGAACTCACAATCAGTGTTTTTAAAAGCATTTTTCCTCACTAGTATTATTTGTTGAAAGCGCTCCCAGCCAAGGACACGAACCTGTGTACCATAGCGAGCTGCGTGCATATGTAAAAACTCTCAACCTTGGATGTCATCACAGGTCCAGTGAACGACGAATCATCGGAGAACGTCGTCACAAATCGCGTCAAAATTCCGCCACGAGTGGCGTCACAGGTGATACTGAAGGTAAGAGGGATATACTGGAATCAGTGAATAACCTACGTAATTAACGTGTGGAAATCGTTAACAGAAGAGACATTAGAGATGATTGCAAAAAGACAAATTTTACTGTATATTTGTAATCAAGCAAGGCGCGGATGGCACAAGGACGCAGGGAGATGCGGTAGCGATAGTGAAAGCGATCTCTGAGTACAGGGAGGATTTACGAAAGGATAAAAGATGAACGGGATTCAAGAAGATAGAAGATGGCGATTGACGTTGCAGCTAAATCTTTGAAGATTGTGGTTATCAAGGAAGCAAGTAAACGGAAGGGAGTTCTACAGGCAGGAAGTGCGAGAAAAGACACTCTCGGAGTAGAAGCGGCGGTTACATTATTTCAACATTATTAAAAATTGATGTAGTCAAAACACAAGGGAAATAACATGCTATGAAAATAGTTGTAGAAAAAAACAGAAAAAGAATAAGGAAAGGCTGCTCCGACTTAATATAAAATGTTTTAATAGCGTTTAACCTTTTTTGTTGTTATATTTTTGGAACCAACAATGTTTTTTTCCTTGTTCTTCATCTAACATTTATTACAGACTTCAAGTGGATCGAATATATTGAATCAGATGCCAGGTCTGCTGCGAGGAAAATTGGTTCAATCCTCCATCGAAGATCCTTTTTTTCGTCAGAATCCATCTATCACATTTATAAATCGTCAATTTGTCCGCTTATTCAATACTGCCGCCATATGACCAAAACGAGACACAAACATAAAGAAAATGTCCCGTTTTTCCGTCATCTTTTCCTTCCTTTACTTTAACTATCCACGTCGGTGAGAAAGTTGCCGCAGACGAAATGGCAATTTCGGATCGATTACATTACAGATGCTTCTTTACAGGAAGTTGTGGAGAGCATTGATCCCCAACGCCCTGAATGTACACAGCACACAGAAAAAGACATCACAAAAATTCAGGCTAGCATAGCCTGCAGTTGATAGGAATTTTGTTTGCCAGACTGCGGTTCGTCCTACGAATAGAACCGCTCGCTTTATGAAAAAACACGATATAAAACCGCTACAGTTTATTCGCCAAGCGAAAGACGAAATTATAGATCTAGGTATGGATTATATTATTGTTTATCGGTGTTTCCATTGACACCAAATCGAACATTTGCGTAAACATTCAATTGAATATATATATATATATATATATATATATATATATATATATATATATATATATATATATATACACTGTCTGCGAATGACATAATTTAGCTCTTGAAAATATATTTCAATTGAACAATGTTGAGTGATAAGCTAATTCTATAAACAACAGCCACTTGCGTTAATGCAAAGCTCTTCAGTGAAATCAATTGGAGCCCTCCGGCTGATTGGCATTTGTTCACATTCGTAAAATCAATACCCTAGATTTTGTTGTTTCTCTCTGTCGAATGAAGATAGCTCAGTGGTAGAAACACTGACTGGTCGGTTGGGTTTCGATCCGGGCTTGAAGTATTCGGATGTCTTGTCGCCCTACGAATGACAAATTTCTTCATATATATATATATATATATATATATATATATATATATATATATATATATATATGTATATATATATATATATATATATATATATATATATATATATATATATGTTGGATGTTGGTAAATTTAGACCTTTTAAATAATTCCTGTTCTGCTAACCATTTCCCAAATTGTTTGCTCACACGACGGTTACGCCCAGCCAATACCTTATGAATGTTGATTGCGTTTAAAAGACACGACATGGTTTGAATGTAAGAAAGAAAGAAAGAAAGAAAGACATAAAGAAAGAAAGCCTGGAAAGAAAGAAAGAAAGAAAGAAAGAAAGAAAGAAAGCCTGGAAAGAAAGAAAGAAAGAAAGAAAGAAAGAAAGAAAGAAAGAAAGAAAGAAAGAAAGAAAGAAAGAAAGAAAGCCTGGAAAGAAAGAAAGAAAGAAAGAAAGAAAGAAAGAAAGAAAGAAAGCCTGGAAAGAAAGAAAGAAAGAAAGAAAGCCTGGAAAGAAAGAAAGAAAGAAAGAAAGAAAGAAAGAAAGAAAGAAAGAAAGACAGAAAGAATTAGCGGAATTAAGTTTAGAAAGAAAGAAAGAAAGAAAGAAAGAAAGAAAGAAAAATTTCCGGAATTAAGTTAAGAAAGAAAGAAAGAAAGAAAGAGAGAAAGAGAGAAAGAAAGAAAGAAAGAAAGTTCCGGAATTAAGTTAAGAAAGAAAGAAAGAAAGAAAGAAAGAAAGAAAGAAAGAAAGAAAGTAAGTATGTTCCGAAATTAAGTTAAGAAAGAAAGAAAGAAAGTAAGTATGTTCCGAAATTAAGTTAAGAAAGAAAGAAAGAGAGAAAGAATGAAAGAAAGAAAGAAAGAAAGAAAGAGAGAAAGAAATAAAGAAAGAAAGAAAGTAAGTTCCGAAATTAAGTTAAGAAAGAAAGAAAGAATTAGCGGAATTAAGTTATAAAAGAAAGAATGAACGAAGGAAGGAAATAAAAAAGAATGAGAGAAAGAAAGGAAAACGTGGTATGCTTGAAAAAAGAAAGAATGAATGGAATTTAATAAGAGAAAGTCAGACAAAAGAAAGTGGGTAAAGAATATATGAAGAGAAAATAAAGAAAGAATATGTGTAAAAAGTAGAAGAAAAAAGATATAAGGCGTGTAATAAGAAAGAAAGAAAGAAAGAAAGAAAGAAAGAAAGAAAAATAGGCGTGTTTACCTGCTGTTTCAATGAAATGGAAACAATTCTCAATTTCAGATGTTTTCATTTGTCCATATTTACTTCTTAAAATCACGACCAATATTCATATTTACGATTGTAATTTCAATATTTCGTTAAAGTTGTTATGTCCAAATATTTAATTTGCGGTGGGTAAATTTCTACGGCTATTTTACTGTCGTAGAACGCGCCATAGACTTATTCAATCATTAACTTAAATTAAAATAGAACATGGTGTATGACCGAGAAAGATTTCCGTCAGTTCTACATTTTGATGATGACTGCCTCCTACTCCCAGACCCCGGATGCTGATGAGCAGAGAATTTGACCTGGATTCCTGACAAAAAATCCTTTTCGGAATTACAAGTTCTTTTCAGGAATACACAAATAATATCGAAAGATATGCCCCAAATTGATACAAAAGTATTAAAACCAAACAGAGAAGTTAATATTTATACAGTGTTATTTCGATTTTGAAAAAAAAGTATGTATCAGTTGTTTGCTGATTTTTGCACCAAGAGTCATTGTTGCGCCTGCGTAACGCTTACGAGCCACAAACATAAAGAAAATGTCCCGTTTTACCTTCATGTTTTCCTACCTTTTTCCTACGTTTTAGTCATATGACGGCAGTATTAAATGGGCGGACAAATTGACGATTTATAAATGTGATAGATGGATTCTGACGAAAGAAAAGTATCTTGGATGGAAGACTGAACCGATTTTACTAGCAGTAGACCTGGCATCTGATTCAATATATGCGATACACTTGAAGTCTGTAATAAATGTTAGATGAAGAACAAGGAAAATGTAGAAAAAACATTGCTGGATCAAAAAATATAACGACAAAAGGGGTTAAACGCTTTTAAAACGTTTTATATTAAGTCGGAGCAGCCTCCCCCTATTTTATAGGCAGAATGAAGTTTGTTGGGTATAATGGAAAATCATCTGTGACTTATACTCATACTCTGGAAATATTTCGTTTATTTATTCATTTTTTTGGTTGTTGTGAACAAATTTATAAGTTTTATCCTCGATTGAAGTCTAAAGAGCGAGGAGTGATAAGCATTTTTTTGTGTTTCATTTTCGTTATTTTTTGATCCAGCATTTTTTTTTATTGCAGTTTACCCCTCCCACATTTTTCTTCTAATCTATTTATGCATATATTTATATACGCTTTTCATGTGTCCGTTTTTTAAAAATCATGATAATATTTAGCTTCCACACAGATTATTTTAAATAATATCAGATTTATCAAATGTTCTTGTTGTGCAGCTTCCGAATGTGGATATTCGTGGATTACGGGAAGTGGCTTTAGAACAAGGTCCTATATGTTCTTCCGGTTTCGCAAAAATATGCAGACAAAAAAAAAAGAGGGAAATCATCATCTACAAAAACGAATAGAGTAAAAGCATTCCAATTCCTTCCCAGAGATACAATCGTCTGGGATGAAACACGCACCAAATAAGATGCTCTTGTCTCTCAAATCCTGACGGCCTGTCAAAGTAAGATATTGAGCCCTCGATCACAGAACGTTGCATAGATCGGATTTTGAAAAATTATACATGACACAGAAATCAAGGCTCATAGAAAAGGAATTCCCAAGCCTGTGCAACGATAGTATATATATATATATATATATATATATATATATATATATATATATATATATAATTTATGAAGAAATATAGTCTTAAGATGTGCTATATTTATAGGATAAAGTGCTCAATATCAGAGATAGAACGTGTGTAAATATAAAAGTGAACATAGAAGTCAACACTAAGAGGTAACAGTCTGTTTCATGTTGGACGCAATCGTGGCCTGATGATTGCGTCTAGCATGAAACAGACTGTCGCCTGTAAGTGTTTACTTCTATGTTCACTTTTATATTTATATATATAATTTGCACACACACACACACACACATACACACACACACATACACACACAAATATATATATATATATATATATATATATATATATAGTTTGTACGCTATTTTTATAGATAGAAGTATTTAAGTAAATGATCTGTTTAAAATAAACAGTATTAACAGCATTTACCGGCCTGAATGTCTAAGAAATTTCATAGAAATTATGTGTCCTCTGTCAGGAATCGAAACTGTGTCCTACAGGGAACCGCCATATAGCCTGATGTGCTATAACATTTAGCTACAGAGGAAGCGTCTGGTTAGCAAGGTAAAATTACCGTTCTCGAACTACAATCTTCCCATGTTTTTTCTCGAACGTCCATATCTGCTCAAAGCGTATCCTAACGTCAACAAATGACATAATATTTTATGAAATCGTCTAAATCTGACAATTATTTTTAAAAAAATATTTTTGTTTATAGCTTATTTTTATAGGTACAAATATTTAAGTAAATGGACTGTTTATAATAAACAGTATTAACGACATTTACCGGCCTGAATGTCCAAGAAATCTTAAAAAGAAATTTGTGTATTCCGACAAAATTTGATTTAACCTGCTATCCAAACGCTTCCTCTGTAGCTAAATGGTATAGCACATCAGGCTATGAAGGTTCCCTGTAGGATACAGGTTCAATTCCTTTCAGTGGACACATAAATTTCTCAGACATTCTGGCTCGTAAATGTTGTTAATACTGTTTATTATAAACAGATCATTTACTTCAGTATTTCTATCTATAAAAATAGCGTATAAACTATATATATATATATATATATATATATATATATATATATATATATATATATATATATATATATATATTCAGTATCGTTGCACAGGTTTGAGAATTCCTTTTGTATGAGCCTTGGTTTCTGTGTGATGAATAATATTTCACAATCCGATCTATGCAAAGTTCTAAATGTAAGAATGTGGTGTCACCTGAAAATGAAGACGCGGTGTAAAATCTTGGTGGCGGACACCATCACTTTGTTAAGTTTTAATCAAGTACCCAGTCCGATTGATGAAATATTACGGTTTTAAACGTAAGGTCTACTGACATACAGGTATTCACTAAAAATAACTTTTGAAGCAAGAGAAATATATAGGATAATAAATTAATATTTACGATGAATTTCCCTGGAATATTGTCGTCAGATAGGGCAACTCCGATAGGGCAACACTCCGTCGCATGTTGTGAATATTCAACTAGCCAATCCATATATATATATATATATATATATATATATATATATATATATATATATATATATATATATATATATATATATATATGTATACATATATGTATACATTCTTTTTATCAATACAAATATTTAAATAAATGCTCTGTTTATAATTAAACAGTATTGATAACATTTAACGGCCTGGATGTCCGAGAAATAACTGATTTAAAATATGTTTTTTCGCTGTATCCTTGGAAACAGCGAATTATGTATTTTTGCCGTGCCTTTAAAACTCAGTAAATTTAAAAATAAGTTACTCCAAAATTCGCTTGAGGATAAAATGGAACTAATGTTTTTAATTTAATTACAAAATTGAATTCGAAGCTTTTAGCTTCCATTTTTGAAACATGGTTATCACTGTGTAGCGAAAAAACATATTTTAAACCAGTTAATTTATAATATTAATGCTCTGTAAATTTACATTGAGCACTATTTTGTAAAAATTACAATATCTATAAGAACACCGGATTATATATCTTACTGTTCTTTCTTTATATATATATATATATATATATATATATATATATATATATTAGTGAATATACATAATAAACCCACGTGAATAGCACGACTTGGAATTTCATGCGAATACGCAATCTTCAGGTGTAGGGTACTCACTGACCTTTAATAGTTACGAAATTCGCGTTCTCGCACTGTTGATTTAAAATTGTATTAAGAATTATTTATTTTATCATTGTGTTATGTAATATTTGAATTAATTATTTATAATTTATATCGGTCAAAATCTTAAGTTCATAAAACGAAAACTTTTAGAAAAAATATTTTAAACAATTTGAAAAAATGAATTTATGGCAACACGATTCTCTTGATCGATCATTCCTGCTTATAAAAAATTATCTTAAAAACATATGAAATAGATTCAATTTATTGATAATTATTTAATATATCTTCTGTTTCTAAGAAATTTCTTGAACATTCAGATCGGTAAATGTAATTAATAACGTTTAATTAGAAAATACTTTTCTGTGTCAGAATGGTTAAGAGCATGTCTTTTAGGTACCAAAAATGTTTATGAGAAACATTACAATCAAAATATTAACAGAAAAGGCATAAGTTCGCCATTTTCGTTCTCAGTTTATATTAGTAAGGGTAATGGTAATATTAGCTTTTCCCTTATAAGGAAACATTCGGCATTCATTGACCGAGCAGCCAATTCTCTTTGAGTTACGCTTTTCTTTACTCTCTGGACATCGTACTGGGATCAAAGTGTAGTATCTGTTCCCGGATACACGCTTAAAGATTGCCTTTTGGCTGAGATTCGATCACTAATACATGCCTGGCACAGGGATTCGTCCCTCAGCTGGTAGTATCGCGGTTACGTCTAGCTAGAGCCAGCTTGGACAGGCTAAGACCAGCCAAGACCACCGGTCCGAGTGGAAACGCTCGGGTCACACCCCTCTCGCCCCACGTTAAAAACCGACCTTGTGTCACAACCTGATTCAGTTGGGGGTCAAGTACATACCAAGTGTAGTATCTGTTCTCCTCATTTTTATTGGTATTGTTAATATTAGCCGTTTCCTTATAAGGACATATTTGGCATTCCTTGTTCAAGCAGCTAGTGCTACTCGAGTTATGATTTTTTTTCACTCTCTGCTCATCCATGTGTAGAATTTGTTTTCTCAGCTTAAATGGTAGTTAGCCGTTTTCTTACAAGGATATATACGGCATTCATTGAGCGAGCAGCCAGTGTTACTCGAGTATCTCTTTCCTTCTCACCTGGCATTTCGTTATAGAATCAAAGTGTTCTCCTCATCTCTAACGGTAATAATAATATTAGCCTTTTGTTTAGATGGAAACATTCTGGATTCATTCACCAAATCATTGATAATCGAGTTTCGCTTTTCTTCCCTCCCTAGACATTGAGATGAGATCAAACTGCCATATCGGTTCTCCTCATCTTTATTGCTAATATTAATATTAGACGTATCTTTATAAGGTTATATACGGTATTTATTGACAGTACTATTTTCGATTGAAATATATAAAATCTATTTCTTAATATAATTTTCAGAAACATAGGTTTATCAAGTCGTGTAGCTGTTATCGCTCTTTCCAGTATTGATAACGGTTTCCTTGCTCACCTTTTGTTTGTAGTCTAGTGGATTGTCAGCATCTTGATTATGTTGTTATTTTCTCTTCAAGTTCCATATGATATGCATTTAAGCTGTTGTCGCTGTTGAAAGTGCTCCGGTAATAATTTCTAGTTGCGTAGCGCCGGTCCACAAAGTTTGACAAGATGTTATCTTCGCCAAGGCTCTCAAAGCTATTTTTAACCACTGATCTGGGAAAAGCGGTTGTAAACAGCTGACAGTTTAGATATATTTGACCGGGTTTCGGCGCCATATATAACAGCCATATGAAAGTCCTGTCGATGCTTAGTATAAACATGACTCGAATTTTCAGTTTTAAGTTTTGGATGTGTAGCATTTGGCGGTATTGGGGAAAACTATCTCTAGAACAACTAAAGCCTTTTAAATGTCAATATTTTTAAGTAGAACTATGTATACAGAAAAGTTGCTGGAAAATTCACTAAAAGAAAACGAAACAGAATAGAAATTTTTACTTTTTCTTCTACTTTTTTGTTGTCTTAATATTTGTCATTCTTTCTCCTTGTTTTCTTTTTCTCATCGTCTTCATTCTTTTCTTTTCTTTTTCGACTCATTTCTTCTTCCTTCTCTTATTCTTCTTTCGTCTTTATTGTTTTTATAAATGTTTCTCACTTTCTTCTTTCTTGCATTTCTTCCCCTTCCTTCACTCTTTTTTTTTTGTCATTTTCTTCTTTATATTCTTCTTCCTCTTCTCTTCTTCGTTTTCTTCCTTTTTCTTCTTCGTTTTCTTCTTTTTCCTCTTTACACTGACATAAAGTGTCATCAAAAATCAAAGATATGCTCTTCACGGGGATAAACATTAGACAACGGGGCAGGAGATCACGCTAGATAAAGACAGACTGTCATGGCGGGAAACGCTAAGCAGAGTGGTGTTCACTCATTTTTCTTTCAAGGAAAATAATCATTCTTCATATGTTTGGGTTGCGAGTTTGGTACGTAAAGTGAATTGGATATCATGTAGTGTATTTGAACATTGTTCATATATTTCTTTCTTTAGTCAATGCTGGTGATTCATTCTTTTGGAAAGAGTGCCATGCGAAAATTTCTGCAGAACAGAAAAAACGGGGCTTCGGTATTCTAGCGGAAATATAAACATGTCTATTCACATATGTCAGTCTCCAGATTTCATTCTTTTAAATTTCATTCGATCTTTTTTTTTATTTAGATTTTTTGTCCTTTCTTTCTTTTTGTTTTTCTTTTGTCTTTCTTTGTGCTTTCCTTTATTTATTTCTTTGTGTTTTCCCTCTTTACATCTTTTTGTTGTCCTTCTTTATTTCTTTCGTTCTTTTTGTTTTACTTCTTCCTTTCTTATTCTTTTCTTTCTTTCTTTCATTCTTTCTTTCTTTATTTTTTTCTTTATTTGTTTCATTCTTTTTGTTTTCCTTCCTTCTTTCTTTTTTTCTTTTTGTTCTGGTTCTTTATTTTTCTTCTATTTGTTTTCATTCTTTATTTCTTTCATTCTTTTTTCTTTTCCTTCTTTTTTTCTTTCATTCTCTTTGCTTTCCTGAGTTCTTCCTTTCTTTCCTTCTTTCTTTTTGTTTTCGTTTTTCTTTCTTTTTGTTTTCCTTCTTTCTTACTTTCTTTTGTATTCGTTCTTTCTTTCATTCCTTCTGTCTTTCCTTATTTTTTATTTATTTGTTTCATTATTTTTGTTTTCTTTTTTCTTTCTTTCTTTCTTTCTTTCTTTCTTTCTTTTTATTCTGTTTCTGTTCTTTATTTCTTTCTATTTATTTTCATTTTTTATTCTTTCGGGCTAAAGAATTTATTTACTGTCTTTCTCAAATTCAATTCGCATTTTCTTCCATGATTCTTTAGTTTCTTTTGTTTCCAGCTTTTTCTCTCCACTTTCCTTCTTCCTTTCTTTCGTTCATTTTTTAGTTCAACTTCATGATTTCCTTACTTTGCAGTACTTAATAAATTTAGTCTTTTCGATACCTCTCATAATTCCTGTTTAACGAACTATATATATATATCTAACTATTTGGATTCATCAGAAATTTAAAATATGAAAACTGATATTTTCACGAGTCATAACTAGTATATATATATATATATATATATATATATATATATATTATATATATATATATATATATATATATATATATAATGGACTCTCCCGTCGACCTCGACGTATGAGGGTCAGGCATATCAGTTCCCAGAAACTGAAAGCCCGACACCCACACAGGATTTGATTATAGTGGTGAAGGCTTTGTGCAGGGCCATCCACACTTTTTGGAGGGACGAATACAGGGACCTGGTGCAACGAATGCCACAAGGTCCCCAAACAACACTCCGCAGGTTTTGAATTCAGAGTTGTCCTTGGAGGGAGAAGAAAAGGATTCACACCTTTACCAAGGAATATATATATATATATATATATATATATATATATATATATATATATATATATATATATATATATATATATATATAAGAAAGAAAGAGCAGTAAGATATATAATCCGGTGTTTTTATTGATATTTTTATTTTTATTCTTACAAAAGAGTGATCAATGTACATTTACATAGCATAAATATTATCAACTGATTAAATATATGTTTTTTCGCTACACAGTAATAACCATGTTTCAAAAATGGAAGCTAAAAGCTTCAAATTTAATTATAAAATTAAATTAAAAGCATTAGATTCAGTTCATCTTCAAGCGAATATTGGCTTGAAGATAAAACAAGCATAAAAAAATAAAAATAAATTATACCCTTTACACTAATGACTACTTCTAAGTAACGTGTTTTTTCAAGACATGGACGATCATAACTCTTCATGATTTCCTTACTTTGCAGTACTTAATAAATTTAGTCTTTTCGATACCTCTCATAATTCCTGTTTAACGAACTATATATATATATCTAACTATAAGAATATATATATATATATATATATATATATATATATAATTTTAACTATATATATATATATATATATATATATATATATATATATACATATATACATATATATATATATATATATATATATATATAAAGTTCGTTAAACAGGAATTATGAGAGGTATCGGAAAGACTAAATTTAATAAGTACTGCAAAGCAAGTATATATATATATATATATATATATATATATATATATATATATATATATATATATATATATATATATATATATATATGTATATATATAAATTCCCAAGAGGATAGAATCGAGGTAGAACTCAATGTCCAGGACAGAGTAATAATATAATATAAAAGGCTCAAACTCTAATATTCCATGGTTATAATTTATTTCATTGGAATCGTAATCACGATCCAATTCAACAGGCCCTGAGCTGAGTGTGTCACAATTTCTAAGCCCATTTATCCCATTATCTGTCCTAGAAATTTCATCTTTCTCTTGCTGATTTGAATTATAAGTGCACTTTTTGTTTTAATCTTCTTTAAAACTCTGTCATTGCGTGCAAGTTCAGTCCATAGTATTCTGAGCATCCTTCTGTAGAACCACGTTTCTGTTGCCCGTAGTCAATTCTTCATACGTCATGAGATTATCCTGCATTCTCTGTCATATAACTGGGCCGATATTACATAAATATTTGGATAATCTTTTTTTCCGAAGAAGATCTTACTGTTTCCTAATACTTTGTTCAGATTTTAGAAGGCATCATTCGCTATCCCAAACGAGGCTTCGGATTTCGATAACGCATTTTCTCTCCACTGTTAAAACACTTCCTAAATATTTAAAGTAGTTTACCGGCTTGATTTTTGCGTTTTTCTTTATTGTCTTTCTTTTATGATGTGTACTTCGCCAGGATTTCCTCGGCAATTTCTTCTTTTTCCCGTTGACAGTTCGACGGTTGTGAATTCTGGGCCACACGTCTAGATTCGCTGCCATCCATTACTGAATAGGCAAGTTCGGCTCGATTCATGGAGACAAAATAGGATTAAAATTGCATTTAAACGTTTCGCTGTCGTAGCACATAGGAAAACATGAAGCCAGAAGTTATTGCCGCAAACGAGGTGTACGTCAAGATACGGCAGAACATACGGATACATCTAGCAATTTTAACAAAGAGATTATGAGACCTAGCCGCCAGTCTAGTACTGCGTTCCACTGGGCGCAGTAGGGATGACATGGATACATTGCCTTTCAGACGCTAGTGAAATTTGAAATCTGATCGATCATTTGACTGCTCGTGTATATTCTATATACGACTCGTTAAAATAGTATAATTGATAATTCATTTCCAGTCAACTTGCAGATCTCCATTCTGACTTTATACTTTCCTGTCAACTTGTAGATCTCCATTCTGATTTTATACTTTCCCGCCAACTTGCAGTTCTAACTTTTGGCTTATAGTTTCCTGTGAACTTGTAGATCTCCATTCTGGCTTTATAATTTCCTGTCAACTTGTAGATCTCTATTCTGGCTTCATATTTTCCTGTCAACTAGCAGATCTAACTTATGGATTATAGTTTTCTGTCAACTTGTAGATCTAAATATTGGCTTAATAGTTTCCTGTCAACTTGTAGATCTCTATTCTGGCTTTATAATTTCCTGTAAACTTGCAGATTTAACTTTTGCCTTATAGTTTCCTGTCAACTTGTAGATCAAAAGTGTGGCTTATAATTTCCTGTCTACTTGTAGATCTCCATTCTGGCTTTATAATTTCCTGTCAACTTGTAGATGTCCCTTCTGGCATTATAATTACCTATCAACTTGTAGATCTCCCTTCTGGCTTTATAATTTCCTGTGTACTTGTAGATCTCCATTCTAGCTTTATAATTTCCTGTCAACATGTACTCCATTCTGTCTTCATATTTTCCTGTCAACTTGCAGATCTAACTTTTGGCTTATAGTTTCCTGTCAACTTGTAGATCGAAATTTTGGCTTTATAGTTTCCTGTCAACTTATAGATCTCCCATTATGGCTTTATACTTTCCTCGCAACTTGTAGATGTCCCTTCTGGCATTATAATTACCTATCAACTTGTAGATCTCCCTTCTGGCTTTATATTTTCCTGTCAATTTGTAGAACTACATTCTGGCTTTTATACCTTCCTGTCAACTTGTAGATCTAACATTTGACTTTATAATTTCCTATCAAGTTGTAGATCTCTGTTCTGGCTTTATTACTTCGTATCAACTTCTAGATTTCCCTTCTGGCTTTATACTCTCTTGACAACTTGTAGAGGTCCCTTCTGGCTTTATAATTTCCTGTCAAATTGCAGATGTACCTTCTGGCACCATACTTTCCACTCAACCTGTAGATCTCCCTTTCTGGCTTCATACTTTCCTGTCAGCTTGTAGATCTCCCTTCTCGCTTAATAATTTCCTATAAACTTGTAGATCTCCCTTCTCGCTTAATAATTTTTTATCAACTTGTAGATCTCTCTTCTGACTTTATAACTTCCTATCAACTTGTAGAACTTTCGTCTGCTTTTATAATTTTCTGTCAACTTGTAGATTACACTTCTAGCTTTATACATTCCTGTCAACTTGTATATCTAACTTTTGGCTTTATGGTTTCCTGTCAACTTGTTGATTTCTCTTCTGGATTTATACTTTACTGTCAACTTGTAGATGTCCCGTCTGGTTTTATAATTTCCTGTCAATTTGTAGATCACCCTTCTGGTATTATAATTTCGTATCAACTTGTAGATCTCTATTCTTTATAGTTTCCTGTCAACTTGTTGATCTCTCTTATGAGGGAGTCTGTTATGTGCCATGCGGGAAACACGTGTAGGCGATCATGTATCTTTCGATATATGACTGACGAGGCAAATTTTTCCCGCAGTAGGTTGCCATTTCTTTCTGAGGTAGAACAGTTGCCATCCAAGTCCTATAGCCTGTCCTGTTATTTACCCATAGCTGGGGGAAGAAGAAGAGGATTCATACCTTTTCCATAACATTCCGTAAGTGAATGTTATGGATTCGACTGGAATTCGAACTCGGCTCCCCGATTCCTCAATCTGAGTCTCTATCCATTACTCCACCGTATTGCTTATTCTTTTTACAGTATATATGTATGTATGTTGCGGCATTCACCCTGGATTGGTTAAGCCGGCTCCTTCCAAAGAATTCACCGCGTCCCGAACGAAGGCCGACCAAGCACGGCGATCCGTCGCCAATGCTAAAGAGCGACAGCCATTCCCGATTCCAACGGCGGTGAATTCATGAAACGGAGTAACAAGGGAGTTTGAACTTCACGTGGAGGGAGGAATATGCTCTTATTCCTTACTTGCCGCAGAATTTCCACAGAGGCAGGAGTAACCAAGAGGCCGCCGGATGCCGGTGCAGACGCCGATTGAATTCAGACCAGTTGCCATCCAAGGCTATAGAACCCAGTCTGTTATGTGCCATGCGGGAAACACGTGTAGGCGATCACTATTTACCCATAGTTGGAGGGAGAAGAAGAGGATTCACACCTTTCCCAAGGGTGTTAGCACGTAAGTGAATGTAACGGATTCGACTGGAATTCGAACTCGGCTCTACGATTCCTCAATCCGAGCCGTTATCCATTACTCCACCGTGCAAAAACTGATCTAAAAACCTGAGATAGTTTTCAATTATTGAGGACATAATACTTTTATTAAAATGAAATAATTCATAATGAAAAGTAGCACCAAATTAATCGTATATTTAAACACACACACGCGCACATATACAGAAAATAAATAAGATATAATTCTAAAATATTTTATAAGATTATGTACATTGTATCCCGTATATGCTCACATGACATGCAAAAATATGCCTATATTTAAATCATTTCTGAGGTTCTAGACGTATAGAAACATAGCATTTGAATTGTGTGCATTTAATGATCAGGCTGTATTTTTTCTGAAAAAAGAATCGTTGAATAAAATATGTCTATATTTGTTAAAACAAATTCATTGCATCGATCCAGGTTATTCATAGAACACGTTATTCACAGGCAGAGTCACCGTCTCTTTCATTTCGTCCTTTGATCATATTCAGTGAAAGGCTGTTTGAAATGCTTGTAAAATCTGGCAAATACCTGCTGTCACTAAATGATTGTTGTTTTTTTTTTGTTTTGTTTTTTTTCATTTTACTTTACCTCCTGCCTGAGAGTGAAAGCTACTGTCGACAAACGAACGTGGTCAATACAAGTGGGTCGAACCTCGTCAGAGCGACGAATCGATAAATTCCAAGCGCGCACAGACACATTTTTCCCATCCCATCGATCGTGTACAATATCTTAGTATCGCTAATTTAAGAACTTGGTTTCGATCTGTTTTCTCCCAAGTGGAGGCTGTCCGTCTGGACAAATAGAATAACCAGGTTTCCGGTCTCTTCACGCTGATATTTAATATGAACATATATTAAGAATCTACCCCTTTCTTATTGCATTGTAGGCTTTCCTTAATTTTTTAAAATTTTTTTTTCGGAAATGCCTGATAGTAAATTATTGGTTGGCTGATAGAAAATGATGTCTTTAGTTACGTCAGAAAACAATTTTAGCAGTTTCTGTATTTCTATAGCTATAATTTATGTCAGAGACTAAGAATGACCAATGGTGCGACTGGATAACTGCATCAAACAGCGTTCAAAATGGACATCGTACATACGACCTATCGCTAAAGATACTGGAAAAATAATTGGTTCACAGTATCATTTCAGTAAATACCTGACGCCTCCTGTCATTCTCTACATCTACAAGGTTAGGTAAGGCAGAAAATGGCGTACTGCTCCCAGATACTGGGCATAGGCTGTCCAGGTTCCACTTTTCAGGGAATTAATTATTTTAGTCCCTACAACCCCTTTCCCGCAGACGGATGGTTTCATTGACCTTTCGCTATTTCCATGGAAATTGTTTAGACGAACTACATTCCTTCATTGAACCAGTTCAAACCTTCACGGCTAAGACCCGCAATGCCTCGCTCATTGTATCGAAGCACCCTCATTCCTTTCGTGTTCCATTAACGAGATTCAAGTTTTGCAAAAGCAGCTTCTTCGGAAAAACAGCGGCACGGCGGCACCGACTCCCAAGAGGATGCTTCCTCGATCACAGCCATCTTAAACTATTGAATCACGGGTTATCCGTAACCTTCCCCACATATTCCCCCAAGATTCCGCCTTTTATATTGCAACCTTCAATACCGAATTGCTCTTAGCTGGGACCCTCACAGGTTCTACAATCCCGGTCATGGTCGACCTGGGGACACTAGTAATTAAGAAGCGGTTCCATGCTGCACAAGCCTCCTGATCACAGGCCTTGCTGCCGGATGTAGTTTATCGTCTAACCCAGGAGGCGGATTTTCAATTTTGCGCCTTGTAAAGGAGGAACGGGTTTGTAAAACAAACAGTATTTTTAAAAAACAGGAAAAGAATGCTATCAGTTGAAACGCTAAATACAGCTTGTATGTAAAGTACAGTGTATGTGTGTGTATTTGGGTGTGTCTGGGTCCAAGAAACTCTTCCGCTCCCACTGGTCCGATTTCAATGATTCATAGCTCATTCAAAAGCCCTAGAAAAGTTAGGTACAGGGAACGACGTGAGCTCAGATTCAGGGTTGTCAGATTATTCGTGGTTAAAAATATAAATTAATATATTATACTAGCCATTATCATTCCTTTCATGGTTCAAAGGGAGTAACTCTTATTTTGACCATCATCACAATAGCTAGAGAGGAGCAGATACTTGCGTGTATTTATTTTACATACAACACATCATAATTCTATAATTTACAATCGTTGGTGGCTTTTCAAAACATGCTCTCTGTAAAATTCAACACGGTATACCCACCGTTAGAACATTGCCTATTCTCTTTACAACAGTTTGATAAATGCCAGAGTTATAATACATTCAGTGAAGACGACTTGCGTCTTTGTACCAAGCACAGCCATCGACAGCTTTCGGCCACTTCCTTATACACAGTGACCCTTACAATGTATGAAACCTTTAGGTAATTCTCAACGTTGCGGCAAGCTGGGATCCTCGCCACAGGTCGGTATTATCAAGAATTACACTGGTCAGCATGATTTTTGGTGCCAAGAATCAAAACACAGATTTTAGCTAATTTAATGGTGCTGATTCCGAAAATGACCCTAGTTTTCCATGGTTGGCTACCGTTTTTTTTGCCGTATTAATACTGCTCATTTTTGGAGAGAAAAAAATCAATTTACGATCTTGGCAGATCGCAAAATTTAGTCAATAAAGGTCATATAAATCCATCAGTATTCACGTAGGCCGAGCAATTTATGTCAGTCACCTAAAGTAACCACTTTTTTATGGGATACCAACACCAAAAAATTATAGCTGCCTAAAATAACGTTTATAGTAATAATAAAAAAAATCTATTATAAACGTAAACAAATATCTGTCTTTATTTCTGAGATGAGGTATTATGTACACTATTTACATTATATTGTCCTCATCCTTGTCGCCATATTTATTACAACGTTTCGGGCCTTTATTATCTGTCTATATTTCGGAGATTAGGTATTATGTACAATATTTACATTATTCGGGCTATTGTCGTCATCTTTGTCGCCATATTTATTACAACGTTTCGGTCGTTGTACGCTCCGGCCTTTTTCAGGTGGTTGGAATGTCGAACTGATCCCTTTATTTCGCTCACTGGGGTAGACTGTTCTAGTTCCACGTGCCATGCCTAATGGATGTCAGTTATCAGTTGTCTCCTGTTGATTCATCTCTCTAAGTTCTCCACCGACTTAACCAGATATCTAACTCTTTGGATCCTCAAGGACACATGGCACAGTGGATAAAGGTGTTAGTTAGACCCAGTGACAGGACCCAAAGAGTGTGAGTTCAATACCCGGTTAAGACAGTTGAGAAATTAGAGAGGGGAATTAACAGGAGATAACTGATAACTGACATCCATTAAACATGGCACGTAGAACTAGAACAGTCTACTCCAGTGAGCGAAATAAAGGGTTCAATTTCGACATTCCAACTAGCTGAAGAAGGCCGGAGCGTACAACGGCCGAAATGTTTTAATAAATATGGCGAAAAAGATGGGGACAATAGTCCAAATAATGTAAATAGGGTAAACAAATATGTTAGTATAATTCATGGAATTCCGAATTCAAGTAGAGACGACACGTTCTTTCGAAGTTCCAAGAAATTAACGGTTTTCAAAGCCTACCTGAAAAACCGTAAATATTGCATTATATATGTAATTGTATGATAATTCTAGTTTGTCTATGTGGGATTCAGATGATATTTATATATGTGTTATTGTTTTTTTTACCCAAGCATTATCTCATAATTGATTTCCTTTTTTTTTTCAATTGATAATAAGTTTTATATACTATCTCATCGATTTTCACAATGTCTATTTTTTTCGACGCGCAAGACTCGTGGTGAGTTTCGATAAGTTTATGGCAAACTGAATTCGGATTATTTAAAATTGGAATTCGATTCCGTCTTCTCCTTTTACGGTTCGACGCTTTAGCAAACTTGATGGAAATAATTATTCATCTTTGCGAAAATCTTTATCCGTAAAATCGTTTATTTGTTAAAGCTCAGTCTCCGAGATGAATTGCTCCCTATGCGCGGAATGCTCGGATTCGATATGTCATTTTCAGAAACATCGACAGACATTTTACACACTTGAAAATAGAAAATATACTCGAGAAAGAACCTTTTTGTCTTCTTCCCAGATGTTATGCTAAATCAGGTTTGCGTCTCCTTTAATTATAAAAAAAGTTATCTTTATAAATAATGCCACATTCTGAAATATCGGCGCGGGGACAAGTCAGTTTTAATTTATACTACTAGTCGAACACACATACTTCAGACAGAGAAGGTAAGTTGAAATAGAAAAATCCTTAATACGATAAAATGCCGTCCTGGGTATGACGATAAACTACATCCGACAGCAAGGCCTGTGATCAGGAGGCTTGTGGAGTATGGAACCTCTTCTTAATTACTGGCGTTCCCAGGTCCACCATGACCGGGATTGTAGAACCTGTGAGGGTCCCAGCTAAGAACAAATAGTTAACCCCAAACTGTGGGGAAAGATAGGTTTTAATATCAACAATACATGTTTGTAAAAAAAATATTACCAGCAATACATTTTTGAAACAAATATTACTAGGAATACATTTTTGAAAGAAAAATATTACCAGCAATACATTTTTGAAAAAAGATATTGCCAGCAATACATTTTTGAAAGAAAAATATTACCAGCAATACATTTTTGAAAATGATATTACCAGCAATACATTTTTAAAACAAATATTACTAGCAATACATTTTTGAAAGAAAAATATTACCAGCAATACATTTTTGAAAAAAGATATTGCCAGCAATACATTTTTAAAAACAAATATTACTAGCAAAACATTTTTGAAAGAAAAATATTACCAGCAAAACATTTTTGAAAAAAGATATTGCCAGCAATACATTTTTAAAACAAATATTACTAGCAATACATTTTTGAAAGAAAAACATTACCAGCAATACATTTTTGAAAATGATATTACCAGCAATACATTTTTAAAACCAAATATTACTAGCAATACATTTTTGAAAGAAAAGTATTACCAGCAATACATTTTTGAAAAAAGATATTGCCAGCAAAACATTTTTAAAAACAAATATTATTAGCCATACATTTTTGAAAGAAAAATATTACCAGCAATACATTTTTGAAAATGATATTACCAGCAATACATTTTTAAAACAAATATTACTAGCAATACATTTTTGAAAGAAAAATATTACCAGCAATACATTTTTGAAAAAAGATATTGCCAGCAATACATTTTTAAAACAAATATTACTAGCAATACATTTTTGAAAGAAAAATATTACCAGCAATACATTTTTGAAAAAAGATATTGCCAGCAATACATTTTTAAAACAAATATTACTAGCAATACCTTTTTGAAAGAAAAATATTACCAGCAATACATTTTTGAAAAAAGATATTGCCAGCGATACATTTTTAAAACAAATATTACTAGAAATACATTTTTGAAAGAAAAATATTACCAGCAATACGTTTTTGAAAAAAGATATTGCCAGCAATACATTTTTAAAACAAATATTACCAGCAATACATTTTTGAAAAAAGATATTGCCAGCAATACATTTTTAAAACAAATATTACTAGCAATACATTTTTGAAAGAAAAATATTACCAGCAATACATTTTTGAAAAAAGATATTGCCAGCAATACATTTTTAAAACAAATATTACTAGCAATACATTTTTGAAAGAAAAATATTACCAGCAATACATTTTTGAAAAAAGATATTGCCAGCAATACATTTTTAAAACAAATATTACTAGCAATACATTTTTGAAAGAAAAATATTACCAGCAATACATTTTTGAAAAAAGATATTGCCAGCAATACATTTTTAAAACAAATATTACTAGCAATACATTTTTGAAAGAAAAATATTACCAGCAAAACATTTTTGAAAAAAGATATTGCCAGCAATACATTTTTGAAACATATATCACTAGCAATACATTTTTGAAAGAAAAATATTACCAGCAATACATTTTTGAAAATGATATTACCAGCAATACATTTTTAAAACCAAATATTAATAGCAATACATTTTTGAAAGAAAAGTATTACCAGCAATACATTTTTGAAAAAAGATATTGCCAGCAAAACATTTTAAAAAACAAATATTACTAGCAATACATTTTTGAAAGAAAAATATTACCAGCAATACATTTTTGAAAATGATATTACCAGCAATACATTTTTAAAACAAATATTACTAGCAATACATTTTTGAAAGAAAAATATTACCAGCAATACATTTTTGAAAAAAGATATTGCCAGCAATACATTTTTAAAAACAAATATTACTAGCAATACATTTTTGAAAGAAAAATATTACCAGCAAAACATTTTTGAAAATAGATATTGCCAGCAATACATTTTTAAAACAAATATTACTAGCAATACATTTTTGACAAAAAAATATTACCAGCAATACATTTTTGAAAATGATATTACCAGCAATACATTTTTAAAACCAAATATTACTAGCAATACATTTTTGAAAGAAAAGTATTACCAGCAATACATTTTTGAAAAAAGATATTGCCAGAAAAACATTTTTAAAAACAAATATTATTAGCAATACATTTTTGAAAGAAAAATATTACCAGCAATACATTTTTGAAAATGATATTACCAGCAATACATTTTTAAAACAAATATTACTAGCAATACATTTTTGAAAGAAAAATATTACCAGCAATACATTTTTGAAAAAAGATATTGCCAGCAATACATTTTTAAAACAAATATTACCAGCAATACATTTTTGAAAAAAGATATTGCCAGCAATACATTTTTAAAACAAATATTACTAGCAATACATTTTTGAAAGAAAAATATTACCAGCAATACATTTTTGAAAAAAGATATTGCCAGCAATACATTTTTAAAACAAATATTACTAGCAATACATTTTTGAAAGAAAAATATTACCAGCAATACATTTTTGAAAAAAGATATTGCCAGCAATACATTTTTAAAAACAAATATTACTAGCAATACATTTTTGAAAGAAAAATATTACCAGCAAAACATTTTTGAAAAAAGATATTGCCAGCAATACATTTTTAAAACAAATATTACTAGCAATACATTTTTGAAAGAAAAATATTACCAGCAATACATTTTTGAAAATGATATTACCAGCAATACATTTTTAAAACCAAATATTACTAGCAATACATTTTTAAAACAAATATTACTAGCAATACATTTTTGAAAGAAAAATATTACCAGCAATACATTTTTGAAAAAAGATATTGCCAGCAATACATTTTTAAAACAAATATTACTAGCAATACATTTTTGAAAGAAAAATATTACCAGCAATACATTTTTGAAAAAAGATATTGCCAGCAATACATTTTTAAAACAAATATTACTAGCAATACATTTTTGAAAGAAAAATATTACCAGCAATACATTTTTGAAAAAAGATATTGCCAGCAATACATTTTTAAAACAAATATTACTAGCAATACATTTTTGAAAGAAAAATATTACCAGCAATACATTTTTGAAAAAAGATATTGCCAGCAATACATTTTTAAATCAAATATTACCAGCAATACATTTTTGAAAAAAGATATTGCCAGCAATACATTTTTAAAACAAATATTACTAGCAATACATTTTTGAAAGAAAAATATTACCAGCAATACATTTTTCAAAAATAAATATTACCAGCATTAAATTTTTGAAAGGAAAATACTACCAGCAATGCATTTTTGAAAAAAAAATATTACCAGCAATACATTTTTGAAAAAAAAATATTACCAGCAATACAATTTTTGAAAAATATTACCAGCAATACAATTTTGAAAAAAATATTACCATCAATAAAAATCCTATTGGCATTAGATAACCGATTGAGGTTGATATGCCGTAAAACAAAACAAACCAAACCATACGAGAAAATGTCTGTATAAAGAAGATTTTCAGCGTGACATCAATTCTCTAAAGTTTTTCAACCAATTTTTTGTTATCTCACGTCACGTTTAAACCTACGAGGGTGGACAGAACAGTTCATAGCCGGACTATGGAAAGATGACGATAAAGCTGCGAAATCTTACATGCATTAATTTCAACTATTTTTTTTTATAACTACACTGTTTCTTTCAAGATAAACTGATATCTGACTGTTCAAAGAAAACTTCAAAGGCAACTAGTTGCAACCTCTCTTAAAAATAGACAAAATTTCCTAGATAGATATAGATACAAGGGCGGACTAAAAAGTTCATAGGATTTTTACGTGCCGGTATGCGTTGAGAGATAAACATGTGTGTCTCCAGAAATCCCCATAACAAACATGGCAGACTCAGGATGTGAGTCCAGGTAAAGAAATTAAAACAATAACCAATGTACAAATAATGATGTATTAACAAAGTTATACAAGCGACAAGATAATAATATGTGTAACAAATCAATGTGAAAACTTAATGGGTACAAACTATGTGTAGTGAGTGGTTGTATGTATGTACGTGTGGGTGTAGGTGTGTGTATTGTTCATGCGTTTGCCAAAGTGAAGAGCGTTTTCCGTGAGCGGTTCCATGTTCTCGGATAAGATTAGAAAGATTGTGATAAAAAAATATCGCGGAGTATTTATAGTCCTGAGAGCGTCTCGTAGGAGCAGTTTCGAAAATTAGGACGAGGTAACACAACGGGCTGACCATGAAGGAGTGATGCTAGTGCTGTGAAATATTGCAACTATTAATTTCAACTATTCTTATTAATAATTTCATTGTTTCTTTCAAGGTAAACTGATATCTAACTGTTCAAGGAAGACTGCCAATGGATCTTGAAAATTAGCAACCTTTGGTCTGGTGGTGGCATCAAGTACCCGCTGAAAAAACGTTTAGCCCCTAAGAGAATTTATGCTGATATGGTCGCTAGATTATGTGATGACGTTGCAAATTTAAGCGGAGAAGGGACGCTCTTAAATATGGCCTAAGTTCTGGACTTCCTACAACTGCCAGCACAGATGGAAACATTGATTGTGTTCACCACACCATGATGGATAACAAGCGATTGGCTATAAAACAAATATCCTGTACGAGAGTTCAGAATATTCTGAAAAAATAATAAGCTGCTGTTGCTGCTTTTGCTAGTGCTTCTGCTGCTGCAGCAGCTACTGAATTTCATACCATGTAACAGTTGAGCCCACGTGGACGACATAATCCCTCCAGCTCTCATGTTATAGTCCGAATATCCTCTAGTGCTACTGATCTGATGAAGTTCCTAACGGACGACGTACTTTCCAGCGGCTATGGGGACTGCCGCGGATCGTTTTCAGTCTGCAGATGTCATATGGTACGGGTAAATGACTCTGGTGCAGGGTGATCATCCTGTATTCGCAGGACGAGACCAAGTCAGCGAGCACGATGTTAACACCACCATGATAATAGTTATATTGATAATTTAAGTAAAATGTTAATCAATTTACAGTTTTAGATAAATTATGAAATAAGTATCAAAATAATTGTTATCAGTCATCGGTTAATCGAAATAAGTTATTTGTATTTCATTGCGGTTTTTTTTTTCTTTTTCCTTTTTTGTTTTTTCACGACGACCTTCATCGTTTCCAAGATTGTTTTTCAAGGCGCATTCTAGAATGGTTCCTCGGCAAAAGATCAATAGTCAAAAGTTCTCATTTTACGAATCAGGTTTCCCAAATGCCTCTTAATCGGAAAAATCG
>OZ038514.1:59414297-59451797 GCA_964036315.1 Acanthosepion esculentum | reverse complement strand
GACAAGGGAAAACAACGCGTGACATACATAGTTGGCTTAAGCCAATGGATGACAATACGTGGTCTCAGGGAGGTAGCAGACGGAAGGAACTTGTTGAGAGCTGCAAGAGATAGAAGGTGGTGGACATGGCACATAAAAACAAAATAATCTTTTCTTTTTTCCACTGAGATTTCAATGTCTCGTAATAGCATTTTGGAGGCATCTTTCGCTATCCTAGTGGGTTTTCGGATTTCAATGCCATATTTTCCGTTCTCTTTTAAAACCCTTTCTCGATACTCAGGTTTTTGTAATTACTTGAGATTGCTGTAAACAATTCGTAATTCGCGTGTTACGTTCTTATTGCTGACATTCTCTCCTCTTACAATTGAGGTTTAGTCCTTTCTTCTCGCTTTCCTTTTTTACCTTCTGTACAAGTTCTTGAAGTTTCCTTTCTTTGTTTGCTATGAACACGTTTTCACATAATTGAATGCTCAAGAGACACTCAAGGTAGTATCACTGAATGAAGTGTGTGATACGAATAAAAAAGTAGGAAGTTTTTCCCGTTTCTTAATACTTTGCTTGGCTTTTAGAAGGCAATTTTTCGTTATGCAGGTGGGCCTTCAGATTTCGGTGTTGCCATTTCCGTCCTCTGTTAAAACACTGCCTAGATATTTAAATTGTTGTACTTTAAAAAAATATTCAATTTACCACAAGCAAGGAGATAACGTTACTAAGACGCAAAGGGAGGTACGGGGAAAGAACCGGCAAACCAATCCTAAACAGTAAACGAGATATAATCTACCTTGTTCATATATATCAGTGAAATATTCCGTTAACTTTTGCTTCAAGTTTCGCGATCTTCACTAGCGGGCGTTTTTCGGACAAATATTCACAGAAAATTTTGAAACCAGTGAGCTAGGAATTTGAAAAATCGCTGTATCTCATCCGTTTTTTTTCTCGCTACGGTTTCGATGCGTAAAAAAAGGTTGCCGGCACGTCAAATTAAGACGAGACAACAGATATATGGATCTACAGAAGGATGCTGAGAATACCGTAAACTGAACATGCAGGAAATGATGTCCTTTTTGAGCAAATAGAAACAAAAAGGACACTTAAACTTAAAACGAGAAATTTTATATTTCTGGGACACATAATGAGGAAAGTGAGCACGGAGAATTTGACACTCACAAGGCAGATCAAAGGCAAGAATAACAGAGTAAAGCAATGTATAAACAACCAAATGAACTTGCTGGAATGGATGACAGAAAAGGGTTTACGAGAGAAGAGAGCTATAAATAAGGAAAATGTGGAGAGCCATGTTAATAAGACCTTGAAGGAACATTGCACGAAGAAGAAGAAGAAAAAGAAGGAAAAAAAGAAGAACAAGAACAACAAGAGACAGATGATGCGCAGTTTTCTTCCTCAGGAGAAAAACACAAAAAATATACGGAAAATAAATATATACCAGAGTTGAATTTCACTAAATAAAATTTTACTTACCATTATATTTGGAACGGGTGTCACAATGTAAGCTTTTGTTAAACAATGGTAGAAAGAATTTGGGCTTACCTGAAAAAAAAAACAAAGAAACAGAAACAAATATTAGATTTAACATAGGTTTAAAATGCATAAACATTCTTGTTCATAAGATAAACTTTCATAAATTCCGTCGTTAAAATTCTGTATCATCCCACTTCTTAATTACATCTCTCTCTCCTTCCTTCCCTGCCTCTCTCCCTCTCTCTCTATACAGATACACTTTTGGTGTGCGACTTAAGTTTCGTTGGTTACCCAACTCTTCGGGCGCAAGTTATAGCTTATTTTGTATTTATATGTATATTTATTGATATATATATATATTTTGCTCTTTCTATTCACCATTATTGAGTACTATTATGTTTACTCCTCTTGGCAAAATTTGGTAATTGTTTATTTGGTTACCTTTATATGCATGCGAACATGCGGGTATACGGTTGCTAATATCTAGGTAATTCATTTACCTAACGCTATACCTAGGCAGATTTACGAGGCTGGCATGATAGCCACCTCACAGACAATAAACACCCGACAAGGTTTCTTTAACATATCAAGTTTTCTAGCAAGATTAATACTTGACAAACGTACCGATAAGCTATAGTTTAAATAGATTCCCCCCACCTTTTCCACATAGGATAACATCTCTTCCTTGGGAGCAGGTTTTCGCAGCGCCGCCCACGTGGCGCCAGCGTATCCGACTCCAAGAAAGAATACTCTGACTTTAGAATTTCAGTTTTTCTGTTTCTGACTAGTCCTGTATATATCGTCTCTTCATCTAACTTAAATCTAATTTATGTCTCCATTAACCATGTGCTGAAGATTGTCTATTTGACCGAAACGTCTGACGTCGACAGAATAACAAAAACAAAATAAAAAACAGTAAACTCACATGTCTTTTCCACATTTTCATCATACCGCCGGATCTACATCCACACATTTTCTTACATATATATATATATATATATATATATATATATATATATATATATATATATACACACACATTATGAAATGGACAAAGTCCGACAATTATTTAAAGACATTTTTATGTTTAACATTCTTTTTTATAGATACAAGTATTTAAGTAAATGCTCTGTTTATAATAAACAGCATTAAACAACATTTACCGGCCTGAATGTCCGAGAAATTTTCATAGAAAATATTCGTCCTCCGACAGGATTCGAACCTGTATCCTATACGGAAACGTCATATAGCCTGACGTGCCTTAACCGATTCGGCCACTGAGGATCGTTCGGTTGGCAAGGTCGAATTGACTGCTTCAATCTTCCATGAATCTCTCACGTAGATATATATATATATATATATGTCAATGTGTAGGAGAACGTACAGTAAGATTACAACGTTCAGAACATTCATTTAAAAACAGTGCTCAATGCACAAAATAGAACCGTAAATATTTATTTATCTAATGCAGTTAATGTTACATTAGAACATGCACATATCCACTACAAAATGGTACATCTTTGTTTAACTAAAATGTACAATTTTGAAGTGGTTATGCACATGTTCTAATGTAACACTTCATAATATATATATATATATATATATATATATATATATATATATATTGTCATCCACAGACAGAATGTTTCGCTGTATCACAGCTCATCAGTGTGACTAGACGTCTGGTTGACGCTACCTCGGATCAAAACCTGACTGAATTGGCGGGGATTCTACCACTAACCCGTTAGTGCACTGCAGGGATGAAGGTGAATTTAAGCATATTTATTTTTAGATAAACACACAGGGATTAAGAGGACTCGATTCGATTTACCAAAAAGTCTATATATATATATATATATATATATATATATATATATATATATATATATATATATCTTAAAGAAAAACAGATCCCTTTAAGACTCCATTGTAATAGTTTATTTCACCAGAGACCCAGGTTTTAAAGTACCCTGTATAATCAGACATCACTTTCAAAAGGGTGAAACGAAAAATGAAATGAAAATTAACATTTTGACGGGTAGTATTAAGTTTATGTAATTCAACAGAGAAAGTAGCAGGTTTAATTTTATATATCTTTCTATCAAACTTAATATTGAAGAAGGAGGGGGTAAGAATCAGACATCATCATCATCATCATCATCGTCGTCGTCGTCGTCGTCGTCGTCGTCGTCATTTGACCTCCCTGTGATTTGTCGGGACTCCATTGACAATCTTTTCCCACACTGTTCACTCCTGTATTGGTGTCCCCAGATTCCCAATGCCCAACCCTAAGTACCGAGCAATGGTGTCAGGAAAAGTCAGGTCAATTTTCGTGAGAAGTCACTTCCAGAAGAACGCCATAGGATGAAACGATTTCCCCTGTCCCCTCGATGCCAGTGGTCGCTAAACTGTAATTGTTTTTTGTGTGAGCTTAAGCGAGATTGGCATATGTTCCATCCAGTCGTCTTTCAAGACGAAGCGATAATGTCCAAGTCTCTGATCCATAGAGTAGGACTGGTTCAATCGATGTTCGAAAGGTTTTGACTTTTAAGGAGGATGGATGATTCGAGCACCATATCTTGTGAGGTTTGTTACACGCATCCCATGCAAGAACTTTGCGGATGGTGCAGTTTTTTTTCTGTATCTATTCTGTGAGATCCAAGATATTTGAAGTCCTTGACTCTATCGATGGATCAATTATTGAGTGACTACATCTCGGATGGTGCAGGGGAGGTTGTGATATATTCTATGTTCTTCACGTTGCAATAGAGACTTACCTAAACTTTAATTACCCTAATCTCAACTATTAAATTTGAAATTTACCGTCATTTTTACTTCTGAGATTTACTATATCATTTAATTTTGTGAATGATCATAGCTCCCCACAACTTCTTCTATTTTGTGGATCGAAGGAACTTTTAACCCTTTATTATTCTATTTGTCCTGATCTTGTCAACTATACGTGTCTTCTTTCTATCACACACCATATACTATCAAGACGGAGGGTAAATGGCTCTCCACAACTTCTCGGCTTTTCTTACTTTATGCAACTTTTCATATATTACCTTCCTACTTTGTCATTTTTCTGCAGTCCATATGGTTTGGCTTCCTATTATATTTATCGTTTCAGGATGTGTGGGATCATGGCTCTCCACAACTGCCTGTCTTTTGTTGCTTTAAGTAACATTAGTCATCCTCTTTGTCCATTTTTTGTCTTTTTGTTATATGTCATGTGCTATCAGGACGTGAGCGATAATGGCTCTCCACATCTTCCTGTCTTTTTGGTACTCTCAGTAACAATTATAATTCTTTTGTCCTGTTTTTTGTCTTCTTTCTGTTATACGTCATGTGCTATCAGGACGTGAGCGATAATGGCTCTCCACATCTTCCTGTCTTTTGGTATTCTAAGTATCAATTATAATTCTTTTGTCCTGTTTTTTGTCATCTTTTTGTTATACGTCATGTGCTATCAGGACGTGGTTGAAAATGGCTCTCCACAACTTCCTGTCTTTTCTTGCTTTAAGCAGCCATTCGCGCATTACCACCGCATTTGTTCCTTATTATCTGCCATCCATATGCGTTCTTCTTCCTCTTATATACCATATCTCTTCGAATTTGGTGAGCCATTCTGAATATAATCTGGATACAATTTCCAGCTGACGAAGCCTTTTATATTTGTATGTCTTTGTCATTTCGCCGCCAGTCCTGTTTATGCTGCCCTGGGTGGTGTCATTAGAATGAATACGGTAATTGAAGTCGTACGCCGACGGTGGTTGATTCATATAATTGTTAATCATGGGTAACACTCTCCAGACACGGAAGATGCAATAAATTATTTTGTTTACTCCAGAATTGAGATCTGATACGATTTGAATCTAATTTAATCTGTACCTAGATCTAATCGGATCTCTTGTAACAGATTATTGGCCTGCATATCCTTGCAACTCGCCGCAGCATGTACAACAGTAAAGCTATTTGATAGTAAACCGTTAATATATATGTACATATAAATATATACATATGTAAAAATGTCAGATATTTCAAGCATATTTGTAAAAGGACAACATGAATAAAGGCAGAACGAAAACTTATCTTAGCTGACGTGTTTCATCCTAAAAGACTCTTTATCAAGGCAAGTGTAAGCATTATCTTTTGTAACATATTTATATAAAAAAGCAGAAAATGTTATTGGTTTTTCAAAATTTTAGCATATGACAATTTTTAGGTATATGACATGAATATTCATCAAGTTAGCGGAAAAATCAAACAGGTTCATGGACGTGAGGTAATACATTTCATTGGCTAATATAAGAAAGTGTGTTGAAGATTTTGTAAAATTTATTTTATATGACAAGCTTATTGTAACTGATTGTTTGATCTTTGCAATACACCACTGCGTATGATTTCGGAGGAGAGTGAAAGTACTTCGGTAAGAAAAAACTACGACGCCATCCTAGATGAATTTTAGCTCAACATCAAGAAGCTGTTAAGAGAAGTAGAAAGGATCATTATAAAAATAAATAGATATAATATAGACATACTGGCTGAAGAGTGAAATCATTACAACAAGGCGCTCACGAAACTTCGAAGTCAGCATGATTGAAATGCAACGACACAGCTCAGTGACTAGTTTCTCTACATTATATATATATATATATATATATATATATATATATATATATATATATATGAAATCAACCAACACTGCTGCATAAACCAACATTGACCCTATAAACATGAAAAGCAAAACCACTGACACCATAACACCATCAATTATTTTCTAGTTCAAACTACCATTAAAATAATTACAATTATTCTAATTACCATTCCACCACCATTACTACAATCACTTCTACCATTTTACCATAAATATTTTCTGCTACAATTGTTATTGCCATCAGCCACTCCCTCCACCATTACTAACGCATCACAATTACCATTGCCGCATTGGTCCACAATTATACTTACTTACTCCAACTAGAAAAATTAATACTACCGCATAAATACGAATAACTATTATAAATTGGATTTTCTACCGTTTACATAAGCGCAATAACAAAAGATAATTTAAAAATAAGAATGTTACCTACGAGAGACCTCATCTTAAGATTTAAAAAAAAAAGAAACAGATGGACAGAAGATGTGTGAACGCGGGTGCATACGTGTATATGTGTGCTCGAGAAAAAAAATTTCCGCGAAAAAAATAGACGAACGATCTGTGCATTGACATTGCGACTTTCGAAAGAGGCTCGGTACACAATCCAACTTTGAATACAGCGACCAATTGCGTACGAATGCACGCAACGAGACATGAATGCGCATATACGCCCAGTCCCACACTGTTCATATATGTTTATCTTTCTGTGAACTGCAATGTGTCTACGTGTGGTTCAGGTAACAAGTGGATCCTAATAATACAGAATGTTAAAACTGATCTACAAATAAGACGTCAATATATTTATTGTAACAGAGTATATAAATTTAAAATTAAATATTTAAAAAATATATTTAAAAAGCGGCAGCCGTTGAAATTATGATAAGATATTGAGCTAATCAGACAAAAAACCCGACCGGTAGTAAGGGGAAACGGATGTTGTGTGGATTGAGTGGAAAGAAAACATTCACAAATTTGACCCAGATATTAATTCTAACACCTCAAGAATCAAAGGGATATTGAAGTCAGGCCAACAGAAAAAGGTAGTAAAAAGAAAATGAAGTTAAAAAAAGAAATTTTCAGTAAAATAAAAACAATCAAAAAATATTATTTCCTTGAAAAATTACCAAAATATGCTAGCAAATAATACAAAATTAACCATCAATCTTAATAAGATACTTTATATTAATCATTCTCAGGAGGTAATTTTAATATATATATATATATATATATATACATATATATATATATATATATATATATATATATATATATATATATATATATATATATATATATATATATATGATTGTTCATTTTAGCTTATGTAACAGCGTTTACCCGTATCGAAGGATCGTTAATTAATTTAAAACTTTTAAAACCATTTATTCTACATTCAACATAATCACTTGATAACAATATATATATATATATATATATATATATATATATATATATATATATATATATATATATATATACTGGTGTTGGAGAAGGACAACTCTGAATTCAAAAACTGCTGAGGGTCGTTTGGGGGGGCGTCTGGACAGTTGGTATGACGTTTGCGCCGTATCGTAACGGTCTGGTTTCGGTTCTGGGTAGTGTATGTGCACTGGTGGTGATTCCCAAATATCGGACGATACCGACGTCCAGTGATTTCTGCACTCTGCTGAGGATTCTTCTAGACTCGGAGAAACACTTTGATTTGTTTATTCAAATCCCCGTAATCGCCTCTAAGTGTTGACTTCTATGTTCACTTTTATATTACATATATATATATATATAGATATTTATATGTGTGTGTGTCTATATATATATACATACATACATATATATATGTATATATATATCTATACATACATACATATATATATACATACATATATATATATACATACATACATATATATATATATATAAATATATATATGTAACGTAAATCATTCAAACGAAAAACAAATACTGAAGCTAATTATATGGCAAGAATCACTCTCGCAAACAATATTTAATAATAAAATACAATCAACTTCGAATCCGTTAATGAATGGTATGATCCTTGTTTATAAATTCCGGTTTTATCAGGTCTTATTTTTTCTACAAGCCGGGCTTTCAGTCGTTTCGAACGACCATCATCAGGTAGACATTTCAGTGTGTTTTTGTTAAATTCCAGGTAGTAATGAGACATCGAAATATAGTGCAGTCCGAAAGAGTGTTTTTTTAGCAATGAGATATTGTTAAATGTAAGAATAATTTTTGGAGCGTGCATATATATATATATGTGTGTGTGTATATATATATATATATATATATATATATATATATATATATATATATATATATATAATATCAATTGATAATTTGTAGGGATAATTCCAAGGAGGATAAAAAAAACCAAGAGAGCTCAATGTAAGAACAGAGCAAATATAATAATCATAATAATAATAATAAATATATATATATATATATATATATATATATATATATATATATATATATACTTATGATATATACAGATTGTGTTCGTGTCATTTGAGAAAATGTCAGTGTGTGATATAATTCGTGAGGTCTTTTAAATACAACGGGTTTCAAGAAAAGATTACCCTCTGTGGGTACGTCAAATAGACTAATTAAACGGTTATCTTCCCTTGTATAAAAGACAGCTATAAAATCTTTACTGGTGGATGCCATTAAGTTGGAATGAGGGGAAAAAAACCTGTCCGTCGAAGTAATTCATAAGCATTTCCTTAAAGATCAAAGAAGTAAAAAAAAAACAAACAGGGGAAAAATATAATATTTGTATAGGAAGTTTAGAGCTTGCTAAAACAACAGACGTTTAATCATTTTTTTCTTATTTATTTTTCTCATACATCTTCTTTTTTTAATTCCTCTTCTATCATGACTGATCTTTTATTTTACTAACGTTTGATACGTTTTTTTTTCTTCCCGCCTTTTTGCATTTTTGTTTTTTTTATCAACGCGTGAATTCCCGCTATTTTGCGCCATCGATCAAAAATTGGCGGGAAACACGCGGGGTTCACGCTGGTTCGGGTCGTAGAGTTGAAATGAATGATATACTTCCCTTTTCCTATCTTTTTATATATATATATATATTTTTTTTTTCGGGTGAATAAGACAAACTAATTCCCCCCAGCGTTTTCTAGCAAACGATACGCTCTCGTTTCCACCAAACACTGTAGCGAAGAAGGTGACATCAATCTCCGCTTTTACAAGTGAACATAATGTGCCTATTAATTCTTATTTTATGACGTTTCGTCTCTGGGTATGTGCGTGTGTAGCGTAGCTGCCATCGTCTTGGTAAGTGATGTTAGAATACCGAGTTCAATCTACCTGAGACAGTCACATAAGTTTCCGCACAATAACCATTCTTAAACTTAAACTTCTCAATGCCATGGATTCAACTGGAGGGCACCATGAGTTCCCCATCATTGATAGTAAAACGATTTTGTAGAAGTAATGAAAATTTAAAACCTGGTTTCCGTTGAAATTTTCAATATAAATTATCCGATAACTGACACCTTAACCCTTTGAGTCCTATGGAAAATCAAGATCGGATTAAACAAATTTAGAAAATAACATGGCTGGGAAGTGTTTTAACAGAGGATGGAAAATGCAACACGAAGGCGCATTCGGATAGAGAAAGATGCCTTCCAGAAGCTAAGCGGAGTATTAAGAAACAGAAAAAATTTGTTAGAAACAGAAAAAAGAGTACTGATCTGTTACGTGATATCAGTTCTCCCACATGACAGTGAATGCTGGACAATCTCTTCATGTCTTCCAAAAGATAAACAAATTATTAAGAAACAGGAAGATTTCGTTAGAAACAAAGAAAAGAGTGATGAACTTCTATGTAATATCAATCCTCCTTTATGGCAGTGAATGCTGGACAATCTCCTCATGTCTTCCAAAAGCTAAACAAAGTATTAAGAAACAGGAAGATTTCGTTATAAAGAAAGAAAAGAGTGATGAACTTCTATGTTATATCAATCCTCCTATATGGCAGTGAATGCTGGACAATCTCCTCATGTCTTTCAAAAGCGAAACAAAGTATTAAGAAACAGGAAGATTTCGTTAGAAAGAAAGAAAAGAGTGATGAACTTCTATGTTATATCAATCCTCCTATATGGCAGTGAATACTGGAAAATCTCCTCAGATATAAAGAAGAGACTTCAAGCAAGAGAACTGTGGTTCTCGAGATTGATGCTGAAGATACCATGGACCGAATATGTGAGCTAGTTTTAGAGAAAATGGAAACAAAAACGACACTTATGCCTAACGAGGAATGAGGAAAGAGAGCTTGGAATATTTGAAACTCACAGGGCAGCTTGAAAGCAAAAGGGACAGAGGAAATCAACGTATAACCTACCTAGCTTGTGTAAACGGATGGCAGAACAATGCTTAGAAGAAAAAAAAAAAACAATACAGAATTTATTACGAGGTACAAAGAACAGGAAACTGTGACGAGAAATTTCGACTAACGTCCTGAAGGGACAAGGCGCATAATGACAAACAAAAGAATAATTAAAAATAGAATCTTCGACTAGCGTACCGGGCAGATTTCTATTGTTTTAATCTAATAAACTAAACCACCCTTGAAAAGGTGCACTCACATATCTGTAGCGACATCAGATCTCAGCTGATATCTTGCTAAGCACCACCTGTAACGGATTACAGTAATCGCTTTAACAGTAATATGTCTTGGCTAAAAATATGGGCTCAATGTATTGGACCTCCAAAAGGCCCATGTCAAACGATTTGGACAAACAATCACTGAGGGAAGCTAGAATCTGAGTTCTTGTGGAATGTCTTCTTTTTTTTTAGATAAAGCTGACAAGACAAACACCTATAAGACAGTGGTTCCTAACAGCAAAAGAGAAATATTTTTCAGTTGCACTCTGCATGAAGACAAAGATATAAATGAGATGTGATGTTCCCAAAGACAGAAAAACCACTGATCATAAAATGTAGTTTGTCTGACCGAATGTAAGATATTACACTTACATCTGAGAAAATAGTAATGTAGTGATATCAGCTGTCAGGTGATATCTCTCTAAGTATCCATCTGCAACGCATCACAGAAAACGCTTTAACAATTATCTGTCTTGTCAAATATGGTCAGCTCAATGCATTGGAACTTTCAAAGACCAGTTAAAACGACCCTGAAACAAGTGGATGCTAGACCCTCAATCCTTGATGAATTATTTTTTAACTAAAGCTGACAAGATAATGAACGATGTTTTCTGTAGGACAGTGGTCACTATCAGCCAAAAGACAGAGACAAAGCGCAAGAAGACGCGTCAGTTAGATTGTTCGTACCCACAACACGCCTTACTTCTGCCTCGCTCATCTACAGCGGACGGTTACAAGAATAAAATGTTCCTACTACGACAATAGGTTCTGGCCAAAGTCTTATTTTTTAATATATATATATATATATATATATATATATATATATATATATATATATATATATGTTGTCTGACATATATATATTTTATATATATATATATATATATAAATATATATATATATGTCAGACAACTTATATATATATATATATATATATATATATATATATATATATATATTTTGAACGATAAAAATTATTAGAAAAATCAATTAAAATCTTCAGACACACTGGGTTGTAGATTAATATTCTTATGCTTTTATTATTATTATTTCATTATATATATATATATCATGTTTCGGTGAATAATGTAGACATGTTCTGTATACTTATTTTCTTTTTCATCCTTTCATATTCATGGATGAGTTTTTGGTGTCGTTATTAAAGGACGAGAGAAAGTCGCCATTTTGTTACATATTTCTTTTATTCCGAGTACTTTCGACATAAAACAATGTCATCATCAGGGTATTGTTTACAAGAAATTGCTATCTAAATTTTTATAAAAATTAAAATCAAACAGTAATCAAATTCATTACGAATACTCCTCACTATTTACATTATTCGGACTATTGTCCTCATCTTTGTCGCACAGTGGATAAAACCGTTAGTTAGATCCAGTAAGAGGACCCAAACAGTGTGAGGTCAATACTCGGTTAAGGCAGTGGAGAACCTGGAGAGGGGAATTAGCATGAGATAACTGACAACTGACATCCATTAAAACATGGCACGCGGAACTAGAACATTCTACCCCAGTGAGCGAAATAAACGGTTCAGTTCGACATTCCAACCACGTGAAGAAGGCCGGAGCGTACAACGGCCGAAACTTTGAAATAAATATGGCGACAAGGATGAGGACAATAGTCCGAATAATGTAAATAGTGTACATAATACCTCATCTCAGAAATATAGACAGATACTGAAAGGCCGAAACGTTGTAATAAATATGGCGACAAAGATGAGGACAATAGTCCGAATAATGTAAATAGTGTACATAATACCTCATCTCAGAAATATAGACATATACTGAAAGGCCGAAACTTTGTAATAAATATGGCGACACAGATGAGGACAATAGTCCGAATAATGTAAACAGTGTACATAATACCTCATCTCAGAAATATAGACAGATACTGAAAGGCCGAAACGTTGGAATAAATATGGCGACAAAGATGAGGGAAATAGTTCGAATAATGTAAATAGTGCACATAATACCTCATCTCAGAAATATAGACAGATACTGGAAGGCCGAAACGTTGTAATAAATATGACGACAAAGATGAGGAAAATAGCCCGAATAATATAAATAGTGTACATAATACCTCATCTCAGAAATATAGACAGATACTGAAAGGCGAAACTTTGTAATAAATATGGCGACAAAGATGAGGACAATAGTTCGAATAATGTAAATATTGTACATAATACATCATCTCAGAAATATAGACAGATACTTAATACTCCACAATTGTTTTAAAATGTGTAAAATAGATTGTTTGCAATGCCAAGTTTTGCACTAATATTTTTTTAACAGTTATTTCGTAAAAATAACTCTCCATAGACATACTTAGTTACCTCAACCTGAACATATTGTGTCCATGTTCATTGTTGATATTACTGAGTGTCTTTTTTTTTGTTAATAAGGCTTCCGTTATTTTTATTTTTTTTTTATTTACATGTAGACTATGTTATTATATTTGTATTATGAACAAGTATGTCGTGAATAGGGTCCGCTAGGGATTCCAGTATATATGTATATATATATGAGGATAGGTATCGATGTCCATATATTTTTTATTTCGTATAAATAAATATCGCGATATGTCGTAAGGAAGATAGGAGATCTAAAAGAGAAAAAAGATATGATGAATTTATTGATTAAAGGTAACACAACGAAAAGACGAACAAAGATCAGGTAAAAAAAGAAAAAGAAATAAGAAATATTGTCAAGATAAGAATAAAAAAAAAGCTGGGTTTTAGAACAGCAAAAAAAAAAATCGTTTGAAAAATTAATCGTCACCTCTTCTGGTTTAGTGGAAGACACGAGCAAGCGACACAAAGTTAAATAAAACTTGTGAGAATTAAAAGATACAGATGTAGATATAGATATCTCCGAACAGGGAAACGGAATAAGAATAATCTATCACCCTGAATTATTGAAACGGTTATGTGGAATATTACAAGAGAGTATAAATGCTGAAAACGTCAATGAAATGAACGGAACAACTTTGAATAAGACAGGTGTATATTAACTGATCTGAAATATCCCCGAAACTTGGAAGAGCTAATGAAAACATAATTTGGTTAAAGGTCCGAAATAACCAGAAGGTTACCAAATACAGGTACATGAAAAAGGAATGAAGATAAAACAGCTGAAACGTCCTATACAGAATTCCTGGGATGAGGAGAATAGAATTCCTGGGATAAAAATCGCCTTCTGTCTGAATTCCTGGGATGAGAAGTTATCATTATTTACACTATTTACATTCAGACTATTGTCCTCATCTTTGTTGTTATTATCACCTGATCGCCTTCTGTCTGAATTTCTGGGATGAGGAGTTATCATTATTTACACTATTTACATTCCGACTATTGTCCTCATCTTTGTTGTTATTATCACCTGATCGCCTTCTGACTGAATTTCTGGGATGAGGAGTTATCATTATTTACACTATTTACATTCCGACTATTGTCCTCATCTTTGTTGTTATTATCACCTGATCGCCTTCTGACTGAATTTCTGGGATGAGGAGTTATCATTATTTACACTATTTACATTCCGACTATTATCCTCATCTTTGTTGTTATTATCACCTGATCGCCTTCTGTCTGTATTTCTGGGATGAGGAATTATCATTATTTACACTATTTACATTCAGACTATTGTCCTCAACTTTGTTGTTATTATCACCTGATCGCCTTCTGACTGAATTTCTGGGATGAGGAGTTATCATTATTTACACTATTTACATTCCGACTATTGTCCTCATCTTTGTTGTTATTATCACCTGATCGCCTTCTGTCTGAATTTCTGGGATGAGGAGTTATCATTATTTACACTATTTACATTCCGACTATTGTCCTCATCTTTGTTGTTATTATCACCTGATCGCCTTCTGACTGAATTTCTGGGATGAGGAGTTATCATTATTTACACTATTTACATTCCGACTATTATCCTCATCTTTGTTGTTATTATCACCTGATCGCCTTCTGACTGAATTTCTGGGATGAGGAGTTATCATTATTTACACTATTTACATTCCGACTATTATCCTCATCTTTGTTGTTATTATCACCTGATCGCCTTCTGACTGAATTTCTGGGATGAGGAGTTATCATTATTTACACTATTTACATTCCGACTATTATCCTCATCTTTGTTGTTATTATCACCTGATCGCCTTCTGTCTGTATTTCTGGGATGAGGAATTATCATTATTTACACTATTTACATTCAGACTATTGTCCTCAACTTTGTTGTTATTATCACCTGATCGCCTTCTGACTGAATTTCTGGGATGAGGAGTTATCATTATTTACACTATTTACATTCCGACTATTGTCCTCATCTTTGTTGTTATTATCACCTGATCGCCTTCTGTCTGAATTTCTGGGATGAGGAGTTATCATTATTTACACTATTTACATTGCGACTATTGTCCTCATCTTTGTTGTTATTATCACCTGATCGCCTTCTGACTGAATTTCTGGGATGAGGAGTTATCATTATTTACACTATTTACATTCCGACTATTATCCTCATCTTTGTTGTTATTATCACCTGATCGCCTTCTGACTGAATTTCTGGGATTAGGAGTTATCATTATTTACACTATTTACATTCCGACTATTATCCTCATCTTTGTTGTTATTATCACCTGATCGCCTTCTGACTGAATTTCTGGGATGAGGAGTTATCATTATTTACACTATTTACATTCCGACTATTATCCTCATCTTTGTTGTTATTATCACCTGATCGCCTTCTGACTGAATTTCTGGGATGAGGAGTTATCATTATTTACACTATTTACATTCCGACTATTATCCTCATCTTTGTTGTTATTATCACCTGATCGCCTTCTGTCTGAATTTCTGGGATGAGGAGTTATCATTATTTACACTATTTACATTCCGACTATTGTCCTCATCTTTGTTGTTATTATCACCTGATCGCCTTCTGACTGAATTTCTGGGATGAGGAGTTATCATTATTTACACTATTTACATTCCGACTATTGTCCTCATCTTTGTTGTTATTATCACCTGATCGCCTTCTGACTGAATTTCTGGGATGAGGAGTTATCATTATTTACACTATTTACATTCCGACTATTATCCTCATCTTTGTTGTTATTATCACCTGATCGCCTTCTGTCTGTATTTCTGGGATGAGGAATTATCTTTATTTACACTATTTACATTCAGACTATTGTCCTCAACTTTGTTGTTATTATCACCTGATCGCCTTCTGACTGAATTTCTGGGATGAGGAGTTATCATTATTTACACTATTTACATTCAGACTATTGTCCTCATCTTTGTTGTTATTATCACCTGATCGCCTTCTGACTGAATTTCTGGGATGAGGAGTTATCATTATTTACACTATTTACATTCCGACTATTATCCTCATCTTTGTTGTTATTATCACCTGATCGCCTTCTGTCTGTATTTCTGGGATGAGGGATTATCATTATTTACACTATTTACATTCAGACTACTGTCCTCATCTTTGTTGTTATTATCACCTGATCGCCTTCTGTCTGTATTTCTGGGATGAGGAATTATCATTATTTACACTATTTACATTCAGACTATTGTCCTCATCTTTGTTGTTATTATCACCTGATCGCCTTCTGACTGAATTTCTGGGATGAGGAGTTATCATTATTTACACTATTTACATTCCGACTATTATCCTCATCTTTGTTGTTATTATCACCTGATCGCCTTCTGTCTGTATTTCTGGTATGAGGAATTATCATTATTTACACTATTTACATGCAGACTATTGTCCTCATCTTTGTTGTTATTATCACCTGATCGCCTTCTGTCTGTATTTCTGGGATGAGGAGTTATCATTATTTACACTATTTACATTCGGACTATTATCCTCATCTTTGTTGTTAATATCACCTGATCGCCTTCTGTCTGAATTTCTGGGATGAGGAGTTATCATTATTTACACTATTTACATTCAGACTATTGTCCTCATCTTTGTTGTTATTATCACCTGATCGCCTTCTGTCTGAATTTCTGGGATGAGGAGTTATCATTATTTACACTATTTACATTCAGACTATTGTCCTCATCTTTGTTGTTATTATCACCTGATCGCCTTCTGTCTGAATTTCTGGGATGAGGAGTTATCATTATTTACACTATTTACATTCGGACTATTGGCCTCATCTTTGTTGTTATTATCACCTGATCGCCATCTGACTGAATTTCTGGGATGAGGAATTATCATTATTTACACTATTTACATTCAGACTATTATCCTCATCTTTGTTGTTATTATCACCTGATCGCCTTCTGTCTGTATTTCTGGGATGAGGAATTATCATTATTTACACTATTTACATTCAGACTATTGTCCTCATCTTTGTTGTTATTATCACCTGATCGCCTTCTGACTGAATTTCTGGGATGAGGAGTTATCATTATTTACACTATTTACGTTCCGACTATTATCCTCATCTTTGTTGTTATTATCACCTGATAGCCTTCTGTCTGTATTTCTGGGATGAGGAATTATCATTATTTACACTATTTACATTCAGACTATTGTCCTCAACTTTGTTGTTATTATCACCTGATCGCCTTCTGTCTGTATTTCTGGGATGAGGAGTTATCATTATTTACACTATTTACATTCGGACTATTATCCTCATCTTTGTTGTTATTATCACCTGATCGCCTTCTGTCTGAATTTCTGGGATGAGGAGTTATCATTATTTACACTATTTACATTCAGACTATTGTCCTCATCTTTGTTGTTATTATCACCTGATCGCCTTCTGTCTGAATTTCTGGGATGAGGAGTTATCATTATTTACACTATTTACATTCAGACTATTGTCCTCATCTTTGTTGTTATTATCACCTGATCGCCTTCTGTCTGAATTTCTGGGATGAGGAGTTATCATTATTTACACTATTTACATTCGGACTATTGGCCTCATCTTTGTTGTTATTATCACCTGATCGCCATCTGACTGAATTTCTGAGATGAGGAGTTATCATGATTTACACTATTTACATTCAGACTATTGTCCTCATCTTTGTTGTTATTATCACCTGATCGCCTTCTGTCTGAATTTCTGGGATGAGGAGTTATCATTATTTACACTATTTACATTCGGACTATTGGCCTCATCTTTGTTGTTATTATCACCTGATCGCCTTCTGACTGAATTTCTGGGATGAGGAGTTATCATTATTTACACTATTTACATTCAGACTATTGTCCTCATCTTTGTTGTTATTATCACCTGATCGCCTTCTGTCTGAATTTCTGGGATGAGGAGTTATCATTATTTACACTATTTACATTCGGACTATTGGCCTCATCTTTGTTGTTATTATCACCTGATCGCCATCTGACTGAATTTCTGAGATGAGGAGTTATCATGATTTACACTATTTACATTCAGACTATTGTCCTCATCTTTGTTGTTATTATCACCTGATCGCCTTCTGTCTGAATTTCTGGGATGAGGAGTTATCATTATTTACACTATTTACATTCGGACTATTGGCCTCATCTTTGTTGTTATTATCACCTGATCGCCTTCTGACTGAATTTCTGAGATGAGGAGTTATCATGATTTACACTATTTACATTCAGACTATTGTCCTCATCTTTGTTGTTATTATCACCTGATCGCCTTCTGTCTGTATTTCTGGGATGAGGAATTATCATTATTTACACTATTTACATTCAGACTATTGTCCTCAACTTTGTTGTTATTATCACCTGATCGCCTTCTGACTGAATTTCTGGGATGAGGAGTTATCATTATTTACACTATTTACATTCCGACTATTGTCCTCATCTTTGTTGTTATTATCACCTGATCGCCTTCTGTCTGAATTTCTGGGATGAGGAGTTATCATTATTTACACTATTTACATTCCGACTATTGTCCTCATCTTTGTTGTTATTATCACCTGATCGCCTTCTGACTGAATTTCTGGGATGAGGAGTTATCATTATTTACACTATTTACATTCCGACTATTGTCCTCATATTTGTTGTTATTATCACCTGATCGCCTTCTGACTGAATTTCTGGGATGAGGAGTTATCATTATTTACACTATTTACATTCCGACTATTATCCTCATCTTTGTTGTTATTATCACCTGATCGCCTTCTGTCTGTATTTCTGGGATGAGGAATTATCTTTATTTACACTATTTACATTCAGACTATTGTCCTCAACTTTGTTGTTATTATCACCTGATCGCCTTCTGACTGAATTTCTGGGATGAGGAGTTATCATTATTTACACTATTTACATTCAGACTATTGTCCTCATCTTTGTTGTTATTATCACCTGATCGCCTTCTGACTGAATTTCTGGGATGAGGAGTTATCATTATTTACACTATTTACATTCCGACTATTATCCTCATCTTTGTTGTTATTATCACCTGATCGCCTTCTGTCTGTATTTCTGGGATGAGGAATTATCATTATTTACACTATTTACATTCAGACTACTGTCCTCATCTTTGTTGTTATTATCACCTGATCGCCTTCTGTCTGTATTTCTGGGATGAGGAATTATCATTATTTACACTATTTACATTCAGACTATTGTCCTCATCTTTGTTGTTATTATCACCTGATCGCCTTCTGACTGAATTTCTGGGATGAGGAGTTATCATTATTTACACTATTTACATTCCGACTATTATCCTCATCTTTGTTGTTATTATCACCTGATCGCCTTCTGTCTGTATTTCTGGTATGAGGAATTATCATTATTTACACTATTTACATTCAGACTATTGTCCTCATCTTTGTTGTTATTATCACCTGATCGCCTTCTGTCTGTATTTCTGGGATGAGGAGTTATCATTATTTACACTATTTACATTCGGACTATTATCCTCATCTTTGTTGTTAATATCACCTGATCGCCTTCTGTCTGAATTTCTGGGATGAGGAGTTATCATTATTTACACTATTTACATTCAGACTATTGTCCTCATCTTTGTTGTTATTATCACCTGATCGCCTTCTGTCTGAATTTCTGGGATGAGGAGTTATCATTATTTACACTATTTACATTCAGACTATTGTCCTCATCTTTGTTGTTATTATCACCTGATCGCCTTCTGTCTGAATTTCTGGGATGAGGAGTTATCATTATTTACACTATTTACATTCGGACTATTGGCCTCATCTTTGTTGTTATTATCACCTGATCGCCATCTGACTGAATTTCTGGGATGAGGAATTATCATTATTTACACTATTTACATTCAGACTATTATCCTCATCTTTGTTGTTATTATCACCTGATCGCCTTCTGTCTGTATTTCTGGGATGAGGAATTATCATTATTTACACTATTTACATTCAGAATATTGTCCACATCTTTGTTGTTATTATCACCTGATCGCCTTCTGACTGAATTTCTGGGATGAGGAGTTATCATTATTTACACTATTTACGTTCCGACTATTATCCTCATCTTTGTTGTTATTATCACCTGATAGCCTTCTGTCTGTATTTCTGGGATGAGGAGTTATCATTATTTACACTATTTACATTCGGACTATTGGCCTCATCTTTGTTGTTATTATCACCTGATCGCCTTCTGACTGAATTTCTGAGATGAGGAGTTATCATGATTTACACTATTTACATTCAGACTATTGTCCTCATCTTTGTTGTTATTATCACCTGATCGCCTTCTGTCTGAATTTCTGGGATGAGGAGTTATCATTATTTACACTATTTACATTCAGACTATTGTCCTCATCTTTGTTGTTATTATCACCTGATTGCCTTCTGTCTGAATTTCTGGGATGAGGAGTTATCATTATTTACACTATTTACATTCGGACTATTGGCCTCATCTTTGTTGTTATTATCACCTGATCGCCTTCTGTCTGTATTTCTGGGATGAGGAATTATCATTATTTACACTATTTACATTCAGACTACTGTCCTCATCTTTGTTGTTATTATCACCTGATCGCCTTCTGACTGAATTTCTGAGATGAGGAGTTATCATGATTTACACTATTTACATTCCGACTATTGTCCTCATCTTTGTTGTTATTATCACCTGATCGCCTTCTGACTGAATTTCTGGGATGAGGAGTTATCATTATTTACACTATTTACATTCAGACTATTGTCCTCATCTTTGTTGTTATTATCACCTGATCGCCTTCTGACTGAATTTCTGGGATGAGGAGTTATCATTATTTACACTATTTACATTCCGACTATTATCCTCATCTTTGTTTTTATTATCACCTGATCGCCTTCTGTCTGTATTTCTGGGATGAGGAATTATCATTATTTACACTATTTACATTCAGACTATTGTCCTCATCTTTGTTGTTATTATCACCTGATCGCCTTCTGACTGAATTTCTGGGATGAGGAGTTATCATTATTTACACTATTTACATTCCGACTATTATCCTCATCTTTGTTGTTATTATCACCTGATCGCCTTCTGTCTGTATTTCTGGGATGAGGAGTTATCATTATTTACACTATTTACATTCAGACTATTGTCCTCATCTTTGTTGTTATTATCACCTGATCGCCTTCTGTCTGAATTTCTGGGATGAGGAGTTATCATTATTTACACTATTTACATTCAGACTACTGTCCTCATCTTTGTTGTTATTATCACCTGATCGCCTTCTGACTGAATTTCTGAGAGGAGGAGTTATCATGATTTACACTATTTACATTCAGACTATTGTCCTCATCTTTGTTGTTATTATCACCTGATCGCCTTCTGTCTGAATTTCTGGGATGAGGAGTTATCATTATTTACACTATTTACATTCAGACTATTGTCCTCATCTTTGTTGTTATTATCACCTGATCGCCTTCTGTCTGAATTTCTGGGATGAGGAGTTATCATTATTTACACTATTTACATTCGGACTATTGGCCTCATCTTTGTTGTTATTATCACCTGATCGCCTTCTGACTGAATATCTGAGATGAGGAGTTATCATGATTTACATTATTTACATTCAGACTATTGTCCTCATCTTTGTTGTTATTATGACATGATCGCCTTCTGTCTGAATTTCTGGGATGAGGAGTTATCATTATTTACACTATTTACATTCAGACTACTGTCCTCATCTTTGTTGTTATTATCACCTGATCGCCTTCTGTCTGAATTTCTGGGATGAGGAGTTATCATTATTTACACTATTTACATTCAGACTATTGTCCTCATCTTTGTTGTTATTATCACCTGATCGCCTTCTGTCTGAATTTCTGGGATGAGGAGTTATCATTATTTACACTATTTACATTCGGACTATTGGCCTCATCTTTGTTGTTATTATCACCTGATCGCCTTCTGTCTGAATTTCTGGGATGAGGAGTTATCATTATTTACACTATTTACATTCGGACTATTGGCCTCATCTTTGTTGTTATTATCACCTTATCGCCTTCTGTCTGAATTTCTGGGATGAGGAGTTATCATTATTTACACTATTTACATTCGGACTATTATCCTCATCTTTGTTGTTATTATCACCTAATCACCTTCTATCTGAATTTCTGAGATGAGGACTTATCATTATTTACACTATTTACATTCAGACTATTATCCTCATCTTTGTTGTTATTATCACCTGATCGCCTTCTGTCTGAATTTCTGGGATGAGGAGTTATCATTATTTACACTATTTACATTCAGACTATTGTCCTCATCTTTGTTGTTATTATCACCTGATCGCCTTCTGTCTGAATTTCTGGGATGAGGAGTTATCATTATTTACACTATTTACATTCTGACTATTGGCCTCATCTTTGTTGTTATTATCACCTGATCGCCTTCTGTCTGAATTTCTGGGATGAGGAGTTATCATTATTTACACTATTTACATTCGGACTATTGGCCTCATCTTTGTTGTTATTATCACCTTATCGCCTTCTGTCTGAATTTCTGGGATGAGGAGTTATCATTATTTACACTATTTACATTCGGACTATTATCCTCATCTTTGTTGTTATTATCACCTAATCACCTTCTATCTGAATTTCTGAGATGAGGACTTATCATTATTTACACTATTTACATTCAGACTATTATCCTCATCTTTGTTGTTATTATCACCTGATCGCCTTCTGTCTGAATTTCTGGGATGAGGAGTTATCATTATTTACACTATTTACATTCAGACTATTGTCCTCATCTTTGTTGTTATTATCACCTGATCGCCTTCTGTCTGAATTTCTGGGATGAGGAGTTATCATTATTTACACTATTTACATTCTGACTATTGGCCTCATCTTTGTTGTTATTATCACCTGATCGCCTTCTGTCTGAATTTCTGGGATGAGGAGTTATCATTATTTACACTATTTACATTCGGACTATTGGCCTCATCTTTGTTGTTATTATCACCTTATCGCCTTCTGTCTGAATTTCTGGGATGAGGAGTTATCATTATTTACACTATTTACATTCGGACTATTATCCTCATCTTTGTTGTTATTATCACCTAATCACCTTCTATCTGAATTTCTGAGATGAGGACTTATCATTATTTACACTATTTACATTCAGACTATTATCCTCATCTTTGTTGTTATTATCACCTGATCGCCTTCTGTCTGAATTTCTGGGATGAGGAGTTATCATTATTTACACTATTTACATTCGGACTATTATCCTCATCTTTGTTGTTATTATCACCTGGTGGCCTTCTGTCTGAATTTCTGGGATAAGGAGTTATCATTATTTAAACTATTTACATTCGGACTATTTTCCTCATCTTTGTTGTTATTATCACCTGATCGCCTTCTGTCTGAATTTCTGGGATGAGGAGTTATCATTATTTACACTATTTACATTCCGACTATTATCCTCATCTTTGTTGTTATTATCACCTGATCGCCTTCTGTCTGAATTTCTGGGATGAGGAGTTATCATTATTGACACGATGTCTTTGTTATTGCTATTACATCTCAGCGTTGTGTCCTTCAACCATCATCGGATGTATGCCGACCCAAGGAAACCAAATGGAATTTTGAATTTCAAACCTTTACTTTTTAAACCACGGTTTAGATCATTCGCTCATCCTGGGTATGAGGATAAGAAAGGCTTCTCATCGGGAGAGTAGCCATTTGAAGAGCGTAGAACCACACCTATTAACAGCTGTTGTTCCTAGACCCCCCCTTCCAATACTTGTTAATGTCCCATCCTTGGACCAATAGTGAACAGCCAAACAGAAAATGACACTATGTGTATCCTAAAACGACTAACAGTAGATTGTTACAGCAAAATGACAAAATGGCAACCAATGCGACAGTATATTCTTATATCAAAATTACCAATACATCTTCATTACACCAACAATAGGTCTTCATTATCTACAGTATACATATATATATATATATATATATATATATATATATATATATATATATATATATATATATATATATATATCAAGTATGTCGTGCAGTTCAATTTACATTACAATGAATTATTCAAACAGAAAACTGATATAGAAGTTAATGATATAAATGGCGAGAATACATCTTCGCAAAACAAATTTACTAAAAGACATTAACCCCGAACCTTTAAATGAATGTTATGATCCCTGTTTATAAATTCCATTTGAATAAGGTCTTTTTTTTATATATTTACGAGCTTTCATCTGTTCCTACAGATACCATCAGGTAAGAAAATATTTGTTGTTTTATAATTCCGGGTAATAACAGGACATCGAAAGAGTAGTTTATAATCCGAAATTTGTTCTTAGAAATGTGTTGTTGCTACTTGTAAGAGATTTTTTTTGAGCGCGCGCTCGCAACGCTGAGGTCGAATTATTTTAAATTTTAAAATTGTGCGTTTTGTACTTATATGGCAATAGAGAATTCTTTTGTACTGGTAGGTTTTTCAGTCAATATGGCAGGAACTAAGCTGTTCAATATATAAAGGAAAGTCACAGTTATTATCCGAAAAATGCACGTCGGATCAGTTATTTATAATATCAAGTATGTGGTGCAGTTTAATATGCCTGGAATTTTAGATCTCTTATCCTTTGAATTTAGCTCAATTTTCGTTTCATCGGAGAAGAGAACATTTAGTCAAACAAATCAGGAGAGTCACTTTTATCGAACAACACTGTATCTTCATTTGGAAAAATTAATGGCAATGCGGGAAAGAATTTTGCGTGACACGTTTCCTTCTTTAGGACGTCATGGGACGAAAATGATGTTTATATCGATGTAACTACACAGTCGCCTGATCGACACCCGATGATGACGTGGTAAACTTAAACTTGTGATTATTTTTTAATGTATTTGGATATATAGTTCCAGACAATTTTATTTATTTCCTTGTTCTTATTTATTTTTTAACAATTTGGTGATTAAATATCTTACATTTTAATAAAAGAACGCTTGGCAATAAAGGTGACATTTTGGGAAATATATTTATGTATTTACATACTTGACACCTTCTCATGTCAATCCTGTACTAATGATGTAGTATATACCAGTCATTTCATTATAGTTAGTAAGGTGACTATGTTAGTAAGTAAATATGTTGCAGGTTTTATTAAATGAATATTATTAAATTTTTATTTTAGTTGATTTGCTTTTTACTGTACTCAGATATTTGGCCGATTTGGTTGAGAGACATTTGGTCGAACGGATATTTGACCGAGAGACATTTGGTCGAAAGGATATTTAGCCGACTGATATTTCACCGGAAAAGTACAAGAAAAATAGTAACAAGAACTCCTGCTATTTATTTATTCAATTTCACAAAGTATCTAATAGCCCGGTAGTCGGACATTTGGCCGACGGACATTTAACCGAATGGATATTTAACCGAAATTTTAGTGGCGTGCTTACATTTGTCACACTCTTTATAGTAATGTGTTGGCCATGTTCACTGTAGTCTATGAATATAGAATCCAGCGCAGTACGTAATCTGTTCAATGAAACAACGTCAAAGATTAACACTCACGAGTCAGAGACTCTAGTGAATTTGACTATATCGCCAATACCACCACCAGCTGTTTCGTAATTCTTCAGTCTTCGATATCAAAGGCTGGCTGTGCATATTTGGGAAAACCATGGCCGCTTTATACACGTCAATTGAATATTTTGAGCCTTCTGATTGGTTAACTCTTCTATTGCTGAACTATAAAATGAGTCAGCTCATTTTGGCTGGCTCACTAGTACACCAAGGTACCCAGAAACTTCAACAATTTGCTACATATATTTATATATATATTTAGTGTAGTAATTTATAATTTTTCTGGTTTTTTGTTTTAAGGTTTTTAAAAATCTATTCTGTATATATTATATTTTACTTCAGATATTACTGTAAGATGATTAGTATTTTGAGAAAAAAACTCATTTTAGTGTAGCAAAAATCTTAAGATTTTACGATATGAAAGATATTTCAATTTCTCTTTTAATGATCATTATCTTAAATGATCATTATCTTAAATGATCATTATCTTAAAGGGATGAAGAAGATTTTATCTTATGGTTAAATAAGAATTTAAATAATTAACTGCTACTTTTTACCCAAATGCACTCAAATATCTTTTTAAATACTAATTTTCAATAAACAAATATTGAAATAAGAAAACGTTTAACTTTAAATTTAGATTTAATAATTTAATCACTTAAAATTCAATGGTAATTATTAGTCCTATTCTACTTTATAATAATACTAATTAAAATACTTAAAGTATTGCTTGTTACTAGTTTTACTTGTACATTTTCAGTGAAATGTACGTCGGCCAAATGTCTGTTCGGCCAAATGTCCATCGGCCCAGTGTCTCTCGGTCAAATATCTGTCGGTCAAATGTCCGATCGGTCAAATGTCTATCGACCAAATGTCCATCGGCCAAATGTCTCTCGGCCAAATATCCGTCTGTCAAATGTTTCTCGCCCAAATATCCGTCCGGCCAAATGTCAGTTCGGCCAATTGTCTCTCGGTCAAACATCCGTCGGTTAAATGTCTCTCGGTCGAATGTCCGATCGGCCAAATGTCTCTTGGCCAAATGTCTCTCGGCCAATATCCGTCCGTCAAATGGCTCTCGGTCAAATGTCCGTTCGGACATTTGGCCGGACGGACATATTATATAGTTCATAGAACGTCCAGCTACGTCTTTACGGTGATATTCATCCCGTACAACGACTAAGGGCCACTCGAAGTAAATAGTTACAAAGCAAGAGGCACGAATAATGTGGGGAAGATAATGGTTAAGCCTAGACCTGAACAGGTAAGGATTGTAGTAATCGGGGAAGCATCCTCTTGGGAGTCGGTGACACAAAACAGCGGTTTGAAGAAAGAAGTTGCACGAGCTGAACTCCCATCTCACCAATGGAATACGAAGGGAATGTAGGCGATTCGCTTGGGAATCATGGTGGGACTCAGCCGTGAAGGATCAAACTGGGGAAAAGAATTAATTTAGTTCGTCTGAGTACCTTCCATGAAAATAGCGATAGATCAATAGGAGGCTTGCGACGTTTTGTCTATAAGAAAGAGATTATATTATATAGTTCATAGAACGCTGCTAGTCTTGTTTAATTATAATGTAAGAAAACTCTGGGACAAAAGCTTGAGATAAGAACAGGTATAATCACGTGATAGACATTGATTTAAAATACAGTAACAGATAATACTCTAGTTCAGTGCGGCAATGCGTACAGCTCAAAATCTACGCATTGCGATGCACATTGCAACGGCCGTTCCTATGAGTAGACGTTCGATTTATAGCAAAAGAGAAAGAGACGAGCAAGGCGACAGACTTAATGAAAGAAACAAAGAAATAAAAACAATAATTAATTAAAAACGGGCCAGGCCGATAGACAGAATGAAAGAAAGAATGAATGAAATGTAAGACAAAAAGAAAAAGTAGCAGATGAAAAATAAGAAAGAATAAAAGAGAGAAATATTTCACTGTCAAAGAACAAAAAAACATTCCATATTAACCAGAGAATTGCCCGTTGGTAAATATGCTTCTTTCTTACCACAGATTCTTTCCGGCTCATCTCTTCGTATTCCATTTTTAAATGAGTGTATGTCTGTTATAAAGGTTGTATAACACTCGTAGTTCTCGTTAGGAATACTGTAAGGGAAACACTGCAATCAAAAGGTTGAATCAGGAACAGGTTTGATCACACGAGAGTGACATGGATTAATAATACAGTAACAGAGAATACCGTAGTCTAGTGCTGCTACGCGATCCATTTTACGACGACAGGGCTTTTAAGCAGACTTTCTAATAATAGCAGATGGACGAGTCCATATTCAAGAATATTCATTAATAACAGGTTTTCTTTCTCCGCAACATGGTGTAGGGTGGGGAAATAATTTTTCACATTTTGAGCTCTATCAAGACCGAAATTCCAAGTACGGGCAGTTCATGCCGATATATGACAGCAGTACTTACGGCTCGGACTGAGGAATCAGTGAGCCGAGTTCGAATTCCAGTTAAATCCCTTACATTCACTTACGTTCTAATACCCTTGGGAAAGGTATGAATCCTCATTTTCTCCCTCCAAGCTCTGGGTAAATAGCAGGACATACCGAGTTCTATAACCTTGGAATGCAACTGGACTACCTCAGAAAGAAAGGGAAACCTACTGCGGGAAAAAAATCTGCCTCGTCATTCATGTATCGAAAGATACATGATCACCTAAGCGTGTATCACGCATGGCACATAACTGACTGACCCTTGGGGAAGGTATCAATCCTCTTCTTCTCCTCCCAGCTATAGGTAAATAGCAGGAAGAACCGGATTCTATAGCCTTGGATGGCAACTGGTCTACCTCAGAAAGAAAGGGAAACCTACTGCGGGAAAAATCTGCCTGGCCAGTCATGTATCGAAAGATACATGATCGCCTAAGCGTGTATCACGCATGGCAAATAACTCACTGACCCTTGGGAAGGTATGAATACACTTCTCTCCCCAGATATGACTAAATAGCTGGATACACCGGATCCTATAACCTTGGATGGCAACTGGTTTATCGCAGAAAGAAATGGCAACCAAATGCGGGAAAAAATCTGCCTTGCCAGTCATGTATCGAAAGATACATGATAGCCGAAGCGTGAATCACGCATAGCACAATACTGTCTGACTTATCTAGCTTATTTTAAAGGTAGCATATAGAAAGTAGACTATTTACGGTTACGGTAGAGATAAAGTGAATCGACCATTTTTCAAGTTTTTTTAACCATCGATCGTATATACGAATTCTACTTGAGGTGTGGGCTGAGTTTCAATCCCGATAGCCGATCAAGGCACGGGACCTCCCCGAGGGAACATCTTTTCATCGTGATTTGTGATACTCTTGGGTCCAATCGGCGATGAAATCAAATTTTGACTTGACCTGTATTCCTATAAAAGCTCAACACGCAACGGCTACATAAACTTGATTCTCCATCTTTTGCTCGCAAATTCAATTGTTCTGGATAAACATGCGCATATCATAGATGGCGCCCAACCCGTTAGAAAATGTCTAAATTGTAATGTCTAAACAGAAATGACATCAGAAATGTCTGCAGGAAATTGCATACCTCTCCGATAGAAAATTGTATACCCGCTCTGTTGACCTCACAACAGTATAAGACCACATCAATTGAGAATTCATCTTTACATCCATTAGAAACAGCCTATCAAACCTCTGACTCCATTGAATGTCTACATCTGATTGAGGAATATCGGTCCTCAAAAAATCTTGCATATCTTGTGAGCGCCCGAATTGGCATCATTTTAAACCACATCAGGATGACAAGGAATAAATGAGTGCATCAGCCTATTTAATATTTTCCTAGGTTATGTTCTTCGCATACATAAGCGTATTTGCGTCGTCTATAAAATATAGGACCACGTCATTCTGCATTTGTATTTCCCTTTCTGAGCCTGGATATCGCGTTCCTTATTCTGGTGACTTCGACGAACCCGCACTGATTTTGTCCTATCTCTGGCCTGGTTTTGCTGCGCGCTGTATTCATCAGAAGAGGGATCATTTGTTTTGTTACCTGCCTCATTAGGCTGATTGTTCGATGGAGCTCTTTTGCGCCTGGTTTCTTAGAAAGAGCTATGAAAATAGATTTGCTGAGATCTTCCGGCACGTCCCCCACAGTTGTAGATTTCATTACTTATAGTTTTCTTGTCTATGCCAAATTCATCTAAGGCTGACCGCATCACCATTACAATTCCGTCTGGCCATGCCACCTTGTTTCTGTTCAATTTGGACTAGGTTATGTTCTTCGTATATATAAGCGTTTATATTTGCGTAATCTATAAAACATAGGTACACGTCATAGGTAAACATTCTGAGCATGAATATCGCGTTCCTTATTCTAGTGATTTTAACGAACCCGCACTGTTCTTGTCCTATCTCTGGTCGGATTTTACTCTTTCCTGTGCGCTCTAAATAAGTGCGTCAATCTATTTAATATTTTCTTAGGTTATGTTCTCCGATTATATAAGTGTATATATTTGCGTAATCTATAAAACATAGGTACACGTCTTTCTGGATTTGTATTAATTTTTCTAATAACATTCTGAGCGTGAATATTGCGTTCCTTGTTCCGACGATTTTAACGAACCCGCGCTGTTCTTGTCCTATCTCTGGTCCGATTCAGCTACGCGCTCTTTTCATTATAATACGGATGTTGAGTTTTGTGACGTGTCTCATTAGGCTGATTGTTCGGTGGAGCTGGTATTCTTTTGCGACTTGTTTCTTAGGAAGAGCTATGAAAATAGACCTGCTGAGATCTTCCGGTATGTCCACCACAGCGGTAGATTTCATTTATTATTTCTGTGATCTTGTCTATGCAATATTCATCTAAGGCTCTACAGCATTTCCGTTACATTTCCGTCTGGCCCTGCCGCCTTGTTTCAATTTGGCCAGTGCAAATTCTACTCCTTGTTTACAGAATTCCAGGTTCGTCGGTAGTTTTGGGTATTGCTGGTTGTTCTCTTTCATCGTGGAAGAATTCTCCAACATACTCGCTTCAGCTTTGAAGAATTTCCTTCTCTAATACGAGTGTTCCATGAAGATTTGGACAGTGATCATTTATGCATTCCAAATCACATCGCAAACGAATCTACTAATGAAAGACAGTGTTCCTGTCTTCTTTCTCAATTCATTTGTTTTTACAGTTTATCAATATTTATTCAGATCTTACTGATTATCAATCTTTTTCAGTTTTTGTCAGATTTTTTAAAAAGTTTGGTAAGAAAACTTTGGCAATAGTAACGACTTAATGATACAGTCTTACTAATTAACCCACAGGTGGGGAGAATATGTTGATACATACGTTTTCCACGTGAATCTCTACGTAAGTGAACATAGCGAACACGACTGGTATTGGAACTCGGAAATTCCAAGTTCCATTTCTGAACCGATTAACCATGAGACGACCTGCAAATCCAAATTTACGACACCTGGTCTTTCCAAGTGGTCACCCATCTATGGGACGGTGGCAGTGATCAACGTTGCTTAAATTCAGTGATTATACAAGAACAGGTGTTTCAAAATGATATGGCTGTAAGCCCTTTTCCTTTCAAGGACAGTTCTTTGATGATAATTTGAAACTTTTGAGAAAATGCTAGGTTTTCACTATAGAAAATCATAAGATAGGGCGTCAAGACGACGCCATTACCTGTATTTTTTTGTTTTTTTTTTGTATTTACTCAACCTCAATGAGGTCAGATTGTGACACAAGTGTTGGTTTAATGTGGGGAGACCGAGCGCGTACACCCGGGCTAGGAACAAAAATTGCCCAAGCCCTCGCAATTTATGGCTTGAACTACAGATAAAATATATTGCAGTCATTTTTTATATGTAAAAATGTATTTCTGGTATTTGTACTATAAAAATGTGTTTTTAGAATTTTATATATTTCGTCTTTTATAGAATGTTAATTAATTGCTCAGAGCTGGGACCCTAACACGTGGTACCTAGTTATACCTGGGAACAACAGTAATTCAAATGTAGTTCAACGCTTCTCGAAACCGGCAATCTCCCATTCGGTGGCCTTGCTACCTGATGTAATTATGGTGGTATCTAGAACAACGTTTTTTTATGACCTTAGATTACTCTATCATACGTTAAGTATATTTCCTTTTTTTATATTTCTCTGATAATATCTTGATAAATAAAATTATATAACAGATATTACTGCGTCTTTAAATGCGTCCACGTTGTGTATGTATTGTAGAAAAAAGTATTGCCCTCAAAACTGAATCCTATTTGTAATTCTTATCAAATTGCATGGGTTATTTTTCGCAGGCTTTCACCTATTTGCATTTGCTGCTCATGGTAGTTCCGTTAGTCTGACAAGTACAATTATCCATAACTCTATTGTCCATTTCATTGTACAGTGTACTTGAATGTCTCAGCTAGAACTGCTATTTCTTTTGCTGATTTATTTAGTGTAGACAGACACTGAATTGTAGACATAATGTAGATTGCAATCCCAATCTACAAAGCTCCACCTTTAAATATCCCGCACACTAAAAAGTATTGTGTTTTTAACATTGTCTATTCGCGACCAGACCTTTATTGTCCTCAAAATTGAACGTTAGCGGTAATTGTCGACTCACTGATGTGATAGGATCGATGTCAATTTTTGTACTGATGTTGATGTCAGTCCTCCGGCCTGTATAAAAATTCAATAATCTACAACCTTTGTATCGATGTCAGTTCAGAGGAAAAAAGAAATGTCTATAGAAGTTGTTGATTCGTTTTCTCGTTAACGTACGCAGTACAAAAAAGAAATAAAATAAATTAGGAATGGTAATTGTCCTGACGAACGTTGCTCTAAGGTAACCTAGACTTTATGAATTTAATCGCAGTACTAGATTAACAAAAAAAGGTTTCACCAATTTACCATTGAATTGGCTATTTTTAACCGTAGGTTTTATGCTATTAGTTTCATTTCTATAACATCTCGCTTGATCTTTGTTAACAGATTCTTCTGTCGAAATTGTGGAACTCTCTTTCGGTTTTTCAGGCAACGACTCCAAAACGAAATTGCTGTCTATTAATCATCAAAGAGCTCTTTTTTGCCTTCCATCACATGGCTGAAGCTAACCTCCAGGAGAATTACCCATTTCGCTTTTTCGGCTAACCTTCTCTGCTGACATAAAGTGGGAGGTTTATATTGAATCAATTGCTAGGTCTGCTGCTAAGAAAACTGGTTTACTGTTTCGTGCTATATATCTTATATATCTATAAGTCTACCATTCGTCCATGCTTAGAATATTGCTGCCACATATGTTCCGGTGTCCCTGCTATTTACCTTGAGCTCCTTGATAAGATCCAAAGAAGAATCAGACATATTATTGGTCCTGATCTGGCGGCCCGGCTTCAGTCACATTCTCACCGTCGTATGGTTGCCTCCCTTTGCCTTTTCTGACATGAATTGGAAAGACTCTATTGAATCCACTGCCAAGTCAACTGTTCATTTTCTCTCCGGCATCTATCTTATATATTTATGTCTACCATTCGTCCATGCTTAGAATATTGCTGCCACTTAAGGTCCGCTGGTCATGTTATATATTTAGAGATTTTTGAAAAAGTTCAACGAAGGCTTTACAATGTTATTAGTCCTGACCTAGCATCTTGGTTTACTTTCCCATCGCCGTAAGGCAGATTCCCTTTGCTTTTTTTAATAAATCCTTTCATGGCAATTGTTTTGATTAGCGTTGTTTTATGGCACCTAGAATTTATGAAGTTAAGCAATGTACTTGATTGACCACAAGCACTCATCGTTTTACATTTGAACAGCTAGATGTAACCGCATGTTCTATTCTAAGAGTTTCTTCTGTCGCATTTCTCGTTTGTTGAACTCCCTTTCGGCTTCTTCTTTCCCCCCATATTTGACCTTCAAAAGTAAATCGATTTCTATTATGTTATTGATTCCTGTTCATTTATTGCTCTCAGTCCTCAACAATATTATTCTTTTCTTATTTTTTTCACACGTTAACCCCCGTGTGTCTTAGTCGCTTTATTGCCTTACATTGGGAGCAATGATTAAAAAGAATGATCGTATGTTTAAGTAAATTTGCAAGTGGGGCAACAGTCTTATCCAGTGAGCTTTTACCACTTGGCTACAGAGAGCTTAATGATAAAGTAAAGTTTTATTTTGCATTTCAAGCTCACTGATTTGTTCAGAGTATTTTGCCTGTGTAGCTCATCAGTAGTAAATAAATTTGTTTTCTACAGCTTATCAACTATTTGCAGGTTATTTAAAATCAGAAATATATTTAATTTTTTTTGTTTGTTATATTTTAGATAACTTAAATAATATCAAACACTGTGTGAAGCCAATCCACTGTTTCACTTATATTTTTATAGACTAGGCGCCAGAGAGTAGAGTTCATTATGACAATTACTATGAGAATATTTATAGAACATTTACAGGAACTGCGTATTACGGCGATAGGGAAGTAACTGAAACCGGGATGCCATGTTAGGGTCAATAACATTGCAGATTCTTTGAATTTTATCCAAAGTCTCGAAATACATAGCATGAGCACCGGACCATATGTGGCAGCAATATACAAAGCAAAGAGTCATAATTATATAACATAATTCTGGAGTTAAAAATTGTCTAGCACGACACGGCGAACCCACTTTCCTGGCAGCTGACCTAGCAATTGATTCAATATCTTTCTACTTAATGTCTGTCAGCAGAGAACGTTAATCCGAGAAGGCGCAGTGAGTTTAATTGGAAATAAAATAAAGGTTAACTCTTTTGCATTATCAAAAAAATAGTCCAAAACGTTGTACTGCGCATGCCTAATGACCATTATTGAACAGCTGACGGAATATACACTATATTTTTTCTGAGTTAATCTATATTGTTATAACCTAGCTAGGGGATAGAAGGTCATTGTTATTTTCTGTTTTTTATACGATAAGAAATGATGTTCATTGATATTTTTTTTTCTTTTTAATTGGAATATCTTTGTTTATTTTGTCAAGCCAGTCACTTTTGAATGATCGGTTGGCACGATCGTCTGCGCCAATGAAAATTTCTTATCAGTTTAATACTGTACTCTGATTGTATTTTCTAACTTATAACGGATAGATAAATGTTGAGATCATACTAAAAGATAATTCTCTAAGAAATCTAAAACCCACTAAAATCTTTATGGGCAAAAAAAAAAAGAAAAAAAGAAACATATAACGGACGGAAAAAAAAATATTTACACCATTGATATTTCAGAAGAGAAAGACACTTATCTAAAAAAATTAAAATTAAAAAACAAAAATTATTATGCCCTATCAAATTTATATATATTTGATTTTTAAACAACTTTCGTCCAAAGAACACATTTAAATACCATCATTCAAATATTGTTTAGTAGAAGCTTCTATGATTTTATACAGTACATATTCTGTTTACCGGCATGCGTACTCGGGAATACTTAATGAAGACAATATCCCTCAAAATGATAATGCAGTATCAAATTTATACATATTTGATGTTTGAGGAACTTTCGTCCGAAAACACATTTAAATACTGTCACTTCAAATATTGTTTTAGTAGAGGCTTCTTTATAAAGTACATATTTCGTTTACCGGCATGCGTACTCGGGGATACTTAATAAAAGACAATATCCCCCCAAATTATTATGCCGTATCAAATATATATGTTTAATTTTTAAGGAACTTTCGTCCAAAGAACATTTAAATACCATCACTTCAAATATTGTTTTAGTAGAAGCTTCTTTGATTTTATACAGTACATTTTCCGTTTACCGGCATGCGTACTCGAGAATACTTAATCAAGACAATATCCGCTGTAGCAGATTTTCAATCTGTGTCCGCCATTGGAAGTTGGACAACAATTTAATCCAATGCGTCTTTACCGTTGGGTTACGGAGAACCTAACGATAAAGTAAAGTTCTATTTTGCCTTTCAAGCACACTCATTTGTTCAGATGTTTTTTTTAAATCTGAAAGACATGTTTGTGTAGGTAATCAGTATTAATTTGATTCTTTTTTACGGCTTATCAACTCTTAGCAGATTATTTAAAATCAGAAAATATTTTCAGGTAGTAATTTTTTTTTTTAGATAATAAAGTTTTAGTGATATACGTCTTACTAATTAACCCATAGGTGGGAGGAGAAAAGGTGCATTCATACTTTGCACATGAATGAATATAACGAGCTCAACCGGAATTAGAACTCGACACTCCGATGAACAAATCTGTGCCATTATCTATTACACCCTCGCACAACTGGTATTTCGAAGTGATCACCCATCTAGGTACTGACCAGATTCGACGTTGCTTAACTTCGGTGATTGTACGGGAACCAATATTTTAATGTGATGCGGTCGTAAGCATACAAGAACTAGTTGCTACATTCACATTCTATACTTAACTATTATTAATACTATCACTAGTATTATTGTTATTTATTATTATTATTATTATTATCATTATTATTATTATTATTATTATTATTATTATGATTATTACTACTACTACTATTACTACGATTACTTCCACAACTATTATTATTGTTATTACTCATTGTTATTTTTGCTATTATTATTACGGCTACTAATATTTTTATTTCTATTGTTTTTTGCTATTATTATTAGTATTATTATTACTGCTACTATTATTATTATTATTATTGATACTATTATTATTACTGCTACTAGTATTATTATTACTGTTATTATTATTGTAATTGCTGTTATCATTATTATTACTTTGCTACTACTATTATTATTAGTGTTATTGTGGTGGCTATTATTATTATTACTGCTACTAGCACCATTATTATTGTTGTAATTATTATTACTGCTGCTATCATTATTATTGTTATTACTGCTATTGTTTTTGTTCTTGTTGTTATTATTACTTCTGCTACAACGATGATTATTATTGTTATTACTAGTGTTATTATTTTGTTTTTCTTATTACTACTATTATTGCTGCTACTATATTATTATTGCTATTATTTTTATTAGTATTATTATTATCATTATTATGGTACTACCGCTACTATTTTTATTACTATTAATATTATTATTCATGTTCTTATTCTATTTACTGCTATTATTATTGTTATTACTGCTATTATTATTGTTATTATTATTATTATTATTCTACTGTTCTTATTATTACTGCTCGTATTATTATCATTATTGTTCTTATTATTATTCCTATTGATATTATGTGAGACACTCGACAAGAAAAAACAATGCCAATTAAATGGACGCATAGATCAGAATTAGTAAAATTCTAGGACAAATTATTCTGTAAATCTGACATTTTGAAGGCAAGACTCAAAGAAGGAGATGGCTGTTAATCTACCCTTGTATTTTGTGTAATTAGAAGACAGAAGAGGGTGAAGAAAGCATATATATATATATATATATATATATATATATATATATATATATATATATATATTGCTACGAGCTATAAAGAATAAAAGGTCGTGGACACTGAAGAATATCCCCTTCGTTATTTGATAAATCACCCCTCATTTAATCTCTTACGTAATATTTGCATAAGACGCTGCACATGCAGACACCCGTTCCGTTTGTTTTTATTGATTCGATGTTGCTTGGCATTTAATTGTATTACTGGGCAAAATACCAAAAAAATAAAATTATCCGATAATTATCCCTACCGTAAATCTCATAGCAAATAAAAAAAAATCAAATACAAACATGAATGCGGATG
>OZ038514.1:59404297-59409297 GCA_964036315.1 Acanthosepion esculentum | reverse complement strand
TAACGGTAAATCTCCTCTGAAATTGTCTTCATTAAGAACATAACATTTGAAAACAATGCTGATGTCTCTCTAAGGTTAAGAAAATTTATTCTTTACCTTTTCCCCCCAAGAAATACTCTAATATCGACCATCTTTGGTACCTTCATCATCACCTCAAAACACCGTACGAAATAACAGAAACCCTATCACCTGAGGAAGACTAATAGCAGCAACGAATAGCACATTTAACCCGAAAAGAAAATAGTGAAATAATCAAGGTGTTAACACTCTACTTCTTCTTCGGGACGTTGACGATCACGGTTCTCCACAATTTCCTGTCAGTTGTATCTTTGGATAACTTTTCTCTTTTTGCTATCTCTCCCAATTCGCGCAGCGCCATACATCCCCTCAAGTACGCCAGGTAGGCTTTCTTCTGTCTAACTTACTTTTAACCATTCCCATGAGTATGAAATTTTCCAAGCCTTCTTTCCTAATTAAACTTCCCTGAAATTTCAACAGTCGCTTCCCGATGTTATGTTGAAGTGTCATTTATTTTTGATATTGTACCTAGAGCTTCGTTGTTGCTTATATTTTTGGCCCATGGAATTCTGTAGAACTATATATAATTTGCTTCAACTCTTTTCATCATCCGTGGGGAGATTTTCCAACATCCATTGCCATATAGGATCGATATTACATAGCAGTTCAATACGCTTTTCTTTCTTTCTAATGGAATCTTCCTGTTTCTTAATACGATGTCTATCATTTGGAAGACATGAGGAGATTGTTCTGTATCTACTTAGGAGAACTTATCTTACGTAACAGTTCATAACTCATTTTTTCGATTGTAACGAATTTTTACGATTTCCTAATACTTTCCTTTTCTTAAGGAAAGCATATTTTGTTATCCCAATTCTCCTTCGGATATCAGTGCCAATCCTTACTTCCCCTGTAAAAAAAAAATTCTTAATATTTAAATTTTGGTTCATATTTGATTTTGGCCTCTCCAAATAATATTTTCCATCTTGGGCATCTCCTTTTTGTGGACAACTATTCATTTTGTTTTCTTACAATTGATGTTTAAAAGGTTTAAAGAGAATTTTAACGGTAATATTTAGATATTTATCTATAGATTTATTCAATGACGTATGTCATCTTGATACGCTTTTTTTGTAGGCTTAAAATTGGTATTTAGTGACATTTTTTCCTATCGCTTTTCTTCTTTCAAGAATTATATAATATATTGTTTACTTATACATAGTGTCCAGGAAAAAATATTTTTTAAATCAATTTTAACGAATATATTTGGATATTAAAATATATATTTATTCAATGACGTGTGTAATCTTGATACGCTTTTTCGTAATCTTACAATTGATGTTTAGTTACATTTTTTTCTATCGCTTTCGTTCTTTAAGAAATTATATAATATATTGTTTATTATATATAATGTCCAGGAACAAAAATTAACTTTTTTAAAGAGAATTTTAACGATTATATTTAGATATTTATATACAGATTTATTCAACGACGCGTGTCATCTTGATCCGCTTTTACATCCTCTTTCAGACAGCATCACGATTCCAACCTCCCAGTAACTGACATTTTTGGCAGACGAAGTTCTCTAATTAGGCTACCTGAGAATTGAAGTTCCTCGCATATCACGTTAGAAATGTCAGCTGTCTCTTCCTGATGTTAATTGTAAGTTTTTTTTTTTTGTTTAACCATTTTCTGTAAATCTTCCTCCTGTTCAGTCAATGTTCTTTTTAGCATTTCATATTCGTCTTGTCTCAAGACTTTTCTACGTCTGGGATGAGATTGTCCAGCACTCTCTGATATATAGTCGGACCGATATTATATCACAGTTCTCTTTTCTTTGTTCTTAACGAAATGTTTCTGTTTGTGGCGTCACGGCTTCAGTCACTTTCCCAACCGCCGAAAGGTTGCCTCCCTGTGCCTCTTCTATAAATATTCATGGTAATTGTTTGGATGAGCTCTTTGTTAAGTTTTGTAGACTTTAGTCTATTATTCATCTATGCTTTGAATATTGCTGCCACATATGGTCTTGTGTCCATTCTGTTTAAATTCAGCTCCTTGATAAAATCCAAAGAAGAATCAGCAATATTATAGGTCCTGATCTGTCGGCTCGGCTTCAGTCACTTTCCTACCGCCATAAGGTTTACTCTCTGTGTCTATTCTATAATTAATTTCATGGTAATTGTTTAGATGAGCTCTTCGTTAAGGTACTTAGATTGTAGTCTATTATTCATCTGTGCTTTGAATATTACTGCCACATATGGTCTGGTGTCCCTTCTGTTTAAATTCAGCTCCTTGATAAACTCCGAAGAAGAATCAGCAATATTATTGGTCCTGATCTGGTGGCTCGGCTTCAGTTATTTTTCCACCGCCGTAAAATGGCCCCCCTGTGCCTTTTCTATAAATACTTTCATGGTAATTGTTCGGATGAGTTCTTCGCTATGATATTTTATCTGTTTTTTGTAAATAGTTTTCATTTCATATTCTAAATACTCATTACAAAGTTTCAGCTGAATTGTTCATGACACCAATCGTCCCTGGCACGCCAATCATAGAGTGACACAAACGAACGCAACACTAATAGAATGAAAGTAAACTGCACACATTAGGCAGTGAAACATATTTTATTACCTTCGAAAATGAGAGGGTAACATATTGTTAAATAACCACTTAAGTAGACAAAAAAAAAACAATTAATTTGTACTAAAATAAAACGTTCATGAAATACCGATAGAATTACATGGTAGGTTGGTTTTATCAAGGTCGGGCAAAATCTGATATGTTCCAAAATAAACCACAATGAGTTAGATTTAATGTTGAAAGTTTAAAAAAAAATACATATATATATATATATATATATATCGTTACATCATTATACATGAAATAAATGTCGAGAAGAAAAATTACATCGTGTTTTTTTCGTGGGTAAAATTGTGAAACTATATCTTGAGACGAAGTCATTCAATAATTCTGAAAAGGAAAACGAAAGATCATTACAATTATTTTTATTTACCAAAAATAAATAGAAGTAAACCGAAATTATTCAGGAGGAAGTGAAAAGATATAATATTCCTGAAACTCAGATTTCATTCTTTAAAGATATTTTAGGGATATACAATGATATCATACTCAGGACACGCTCCATATATATATATATATATATATAAAATTTAATTTGCATATATCTATAATATTTATTTTATGAAAACTTGAAGGGTCCATGGTTATAATTTATTTCCCCAAGGAGTTTCTTTTCCCCCTGGATCATCAGATGTCACTTCCAAGAATGAAAAATGAATTTAAATTGATATATAATTTTTAAACTTTTGAGGGGTAGTATTAAGTTGATGTAATGTTATATAGAGAGAGGTGAGAGATAGCGTGACAGACATGGTCGAAATTAGAGAGGCAATGGAGAGATGGTAATGCTTTTAAATTTATTTATATTACAATACTTAATATTGAGGAAGTGGGGGGTAAGGATCAGACATTGACCTATTCAATAGGTCAACTCACCTCATATTGATATATATATATATATATATATATATATATATATATATATATATATATATATATATATATATATGTGTGTGTGTGTTAAGTTAAATAATTTAGAAACTGAATGATATGTCCAATATTTCTAAACATTTACAACAATATACGTGTCCAAATTCGCAATTCTGAAAAAAATCTTCCCTGAAATACTACTATATTTTTCATAAAAAGAATAAACATGAACTAAAAGTTCACTAAGCTATCTATATTAAAAAATTGAAAGCAAACCTTAATAAAATTAATTATGAATACACCGCAAATGTTTCAAAATGTATACAACAGATAGTTTGAAATGCCAACGCTTGCATTAATAATATATATATTTAATACTTATTTCGTAAAAAAAAAAAAAACTCTCCACAAACATACTGAGACAGTGTCAGTGATGACGGACTGACTCAGCGTTCTTCACACCACAAGTAAGAAATTTATCTTTCAGATGAACACAATATTGACTTCGACAATAATGAACACCACAATATTTGTCTTGCAAGAAGCAATATCCCGATGATGACATTTTGCTATGTCGAAAGCACTCGGAATAAAATAAATATTTATCAACACTTCGATTTTCTCACGTCATTCAATAACGACACCAAAAAGCTTATTCGTGAAGATGAAAGGATCAAATTGAAAATAAGTGAGCAGAACATGTTTAAATTATTCAACGGAAAATGCCTCAATATATATATATATATATATACACACACACACACACACACAGACACACACACACACACACACACACACAAACACACACATACATATATATATATATATATATATATATATATATATATATATATATATATATATATATATATATCCCCTACAGTTCAAAAGTTTGAAGTCACCCTCAAAATTAGCAAGAATGAACTTGGCAGAAGAGTGAAAAACAATGAAAAGGAGATATTGGAGTCATTGAAAAAAGAATGGAATCATTTTTCAAACTTATACTTTGAAACATTTTGCAATGAATGAAAAATATTTGAACTGCAGTAATCAAAGCTAAAGGAGGATATTTTGTCGAGAGCAAAATTTAAGCATAAAATGCTTTTATATCGTAATAAAATTGCTAATAAAAATGATGTCTCAATATGGTTTTAACCATGTATAATAATTTTCTCTTATTTAAAATACCAGGGGTGGTCTCAAATTTTTGAACTGTAGTACGTACACACACACACACACACACACACACACACACACACACACACACACACACACACACACACATATATATATATATATATATATAATATTTGGTGCAATTCAATTTATATTACAATGAATCAGTCATGCAAAACGCAGATTAGTGAAGTTAGTGATATAAAATGACCATTTTATATCATTAACTTTACTAATCTACTAATGCTTCATTGTAATATATATATATATATATATATATATATATATATATATATATA
>OZ038514.1:59361797-59396797 GCA_964036315.1 Acanthosepion esculentum | reverse complement strand
ATTTAAAAATTGCGGACAAAAATAGCTCCCTGCATTTCAAAACTTCCAGGGGGTTAATCTGCCTCGAGGGTTAATATTCTCCAGGGAAATAAAGCCTGCATTTTTTTTTCTTATTTCAAACAATTCAAACCATTATTTTTAGGTCTATTTTTATTTTAAAGTTGGCAAGAATAAAGCTCCTCTTGCCATTCTCCTGAGCTTTTACAGAAGCCAAATCATTTTGGGGAGAATATTCATTGAAAATAAAATAATAGAAATCTGGAACCATAACGCAGCCTGTCATATCCGAAGAAAAGACGGATGTGCCTATGATCGAAAAAATAAAAATAAAAATGACAAATCCCTCGATAAATCATAGAGATGTAAATGTCAAGGTTTTGGGAATGTGTCTCTTTCCCGGGTTATGGTAGTACATTGCGTCATAGAATGAAGAATAACATGTCGGAGTCTTCTGGAAGCTACGTTGTTCTCGGCATTTCAGTAGCTTCCTCTTTTATATACCGTGACCCTTCGGGACGTGTGTGATCATGGCTTTCTATAACTTCAAAGAGATAGGGTTGCGGGTATAACGCACTACATATTCCGACAAAATCGTGGCCAACGGCGTTTAAAATAACTAATATTTAATATTAGTAGTTAGGTTCGCCTATAGACCAGAGGTTTGCGATTGCTTTTAAAGCTTTTTCATTCTCTTTTACTCCCAGTAGACAGTTGCGTTTTACTGTCATCATTGCCTTACTTGGAGTGAATTGAATCTTTTAAAACATCTAGAACAGCAGAATGTCGCAGATCTTCCCAAAAATGTATGAAATAATAGCCGATTTACGCGTGTCTTGCTGCGTGACATACATTTTTTTTTTGTAAGAAAATGATGATTGATTTTAAATGATTCTTATAATTTGTGGAGAAAAATTATGCATTTCATTATTACTCAAATATCTTGCCGATGTGACCTCCATCTTCTGGTTTTCTCCATTTATATGTTGGATAGCAGCCATTCCCTTGTTCAAATTGAAATTTAATTTAAACCAAAGGAAAAAAAAAACTTTCAGTGAAAGTTTATTAGAAAAACGTCTTGATATGACCCCTTTGATATATATTTGATGCAATAGTTGATTGAATGAACTGATGAGCAGATTTCAACATTGATATGACAGGTGAATTGACGCAATAAATATGTATTGTATAGCACCACCTACTTATTGGTGATTTCTTGCTCAACGATACTGTCTCATTTTGATCTTGCCGATGTGACCTCCATCTTCTGGATTTCTCCTTCTATATTTTTTATAGGATTCATTCCCTTGTTAAAATTAAAAATTAATTTAAATCAAAGGGAAACAGATTTCACTGAGGTGCGGGGTGCACCCCCGGGGTCGCCCTTTGATAAAAATGAAATATATATATCAATATAATCTAGGAGTCATTCGCTTGTTCAAATTTAAATATAATTTAAATTAAAAGCAAACATATTCAGGGTGTTGCCCCCCACCCCTGACTGAGGAAATCCTTTGATCAAAATGATCTTACCGATGTGACCTCCCTCTTCTGGCTTTTTCCTTCTATATTTTGTATATGATTTATTCCCTTGTTCAAATTTAAATTTAATTTAAATCAAAGGGGAAAAAGATTTCAGTGTGGGGGGGTGCACCCCCGGGGTAGCCCTTTAATAAAAATGAAATATTACCTATCAATATAATCTAATTCGCTGGTTCGAATTTAAATTTAAATCAAAGGGAAAAAAAAGATTTCGGGGGGGGGTCTCCCCCGGGGTCGCCCTTTGATAAAAATGAAATATACATATTAATATAATCTAATTCGCTGGTTCAACTTTAAATTTAATTTAAATCAAAAGCAAAAAAAAATAAATCAGGGATTTGTGTCCCCCACCCCCGCCACTGAGGCGGGTCCCCCTTCGATCAAAATGATCTTGCCGATGTGACGTCCATCTTCTGGTTTAAAACGAATTTCAATGGTGTCTGACGTACGCTAAGAGCGAAAATCAGTTGCCCAAACAATACATCACCAGGGAATTTTAAGCAATGTCCATATGCGGGTTTTTTTTTGTGTGTGGGGGGGGGGTCGTGATTATCGCGTTAAAAGCGCATTCTTCGTGAGTATATATTAATATTGTTTACTAATTAAATATTTATAATGAGAAAATTCCTCGCTGTAGCATCTCAAAATACGCATCCGAAAACATGTGCAAAATTGCCGCGCAAAGTACGGCGAAATTTCTGTTTATTAATGGCAGCGATATCTTCTTTTTAAGAACGGCTTCCGTAGGTGCAAACACGCAGTTCAATAACATAAACTCGAAACATTGATTATTATCGAGAAGTCTCGGCTAATAGGAAGAATATATAGCGCCTAAATATCGCATCCGCTGCATTAAATTCCGACGTTCGATAAGTGGTGATAATAACAACAAAGATAGGGAAAGTAATCCATATGTAAATAAAGGAAATAATAAAGTAAATATTCATGTATTATTTTTGATCAATTCACCTCAAGTAAGGCGTTAATGCCCCAAAGACTCAATGGACTAGTTGAAGCTAAAGACAATGGGAAGACATTAGAAAGAACCGGAAACCTAATCCTAAACAGGAAACCAGGGTTAAATCTCTACGGCTGTTAAAAAAAAAAGGGGGGGGAGGTGTGTGAACCGGACGATAGGCAGACCTATCTCCAATCATTGAAGAAAAAACAAATATATAGATAAAAGATTAAATTGTTCTTTTTCTTTTAAATATAGCATTAGTTTGATTGGACCTTGTTTATAGACAAGTAAATAAAGACAGTTCTATTAAAATAAGATAGGAAAAATATTGTTTGTTTAGGTGGGTGTGGTTTATCTGATGGTGGACATTAAGAACCGATTTACGGAGCCTTTACATCTAGATTCCAAAGTTATAATTTCGATTAGCATATTTCATTTTTTTTAATTCCGTGACCCGTAGGATTGTAGGGGCACTATGTTTACTTCAGCCGCAGTAGAAGTAGTGTTTCTCAGGCAAAATAGCCTGACGGAACCCAACCCTCTACAGGCCGGTTTTGAATTCAGAGTTTTCCTTCTCATAGACTGGTTGCCGCCCAAGGCTATAGAACCCAGTTTGTCCCGCTATTTGCTTGGTGGGGGATAAGAAGAGGTTTCATACCTTTCCCAAGGGTATAAGCATGTAAGTCTATGTAATGCATCCGACTAAAATTCGAACTCCGCCTATTGGGCAAGATAGCCTTTTGAAGACAAACCATCTGCGGGTCGGTTTTGAATTCAGAGTTTTCCTTTTCTCAGAGTGTTTACCACCAAAGTATTCAAATATTTCTACGTAGATCTGACATCTAGTCTACAGTCGCTTTCCCACAGACATGCCGTGGCTTCCCTCTGTCTCTTCTACAAGTAATTCTACGGCATCTGTTCCGACGAGCTACTTTCGCTGGTTCCCAGACTGCATGAATTAAAGCGAGCTACCAAGCTGGCATATCGGTCTCACCCATTTACTGTAAAAATGCTTAAATGTAACCGTCTCTTCAACTCAAACGGCTCCTTCTCTCGCACTTTACGTCTGAGGAACACCCTTCTCCTTACTTGATTCTCCGATGACTATAATCTTCAAATATTCAAGTGTAATGTCAATTGACATCAAACACCCTGACCTTGTTCCCCGTCCTTTTCTGTATCATTTCCTCAAACATGCCTCTTTATTCTTATTCTCAATCCTCTGTAACCCCCTGCGTGCTCGTGGTACTCCCGCTTTGCTTGGATTGAACTACTTAAAAAAATAACTTGAGTCATAAATAATTTCCGTTTTCGTCTGCCATATTTTCTTCAAAAATAAAAGACAATAATATTTTATTCAAGTACCGTACATACTCGAGTATATTCCGATATTTTATGATCAGTCTTTACATAAAAAATAGAAGGTCGTACAATAGACTGGTAATTATCTTTGAAGACGTTATAAATCTTGCATTTTCTGTGATTGGTTACATTATACGAAAGGTTACACTATAAGAAAATTTAAAATTTATGCAAACAAATTCCTGTATCGCACTCTACATAAAGTCAGCTTATAGAAATATTTACTCGTGTCTTAGTAATATCGATGGAAGTTTCCTACCTAACTTTTCCCTTAATCTAGAGTGGAAAGTCAACATTATATTATATCTTTATTAACGATTCTAGTCGTATGTGCTGCCATTTTAATTGTTGTCGCTTTTGAAAATTGTGAATTAAAGTTGATCGTGTCATTTGGTTCAGTTCGTTGTGATTATGTAGAGCCAGTCTGTGAGATCATATCAAGTATAATCTTCTATAAGATGTACAGGGTTCATTCACTTAGTCAAATCCGACAGACCTGACAAAGTAAACTTGGCAACTACTCTTGAAAATGACGTTCAATGTGTGGTTATCTGGCGCAAGAAACGGCTTGGATATTTGCAGGCCTCCAAAACTAAACTACTTTCATTTAATGACTATAGAGAACCTTTTTCTGCCTGCTATCAACGTAGTTGATGCTAACCTCCAGGAGAGAAAATCTTTGCGCCTTCTTCAGATAACGTTTTCCACTGACAGGAAGTGGATTATATTGAATCAGTTCTTAGCTCTGCTGCTCGCAAAGTTGGCTTACTTTGTAATTTCAGACGATTTCTTATCGTCAGAATATATTTTGCACATTTACAAATCTGCCATTCGTCCATGCATTGAGTACTGTTGCCACATCTGGTCTGGTGCTCCTGCTGTATGTATCTAGATCATTGACATAATTCAAAGAGGGATATGTAATGTAATCAATGCTGACAAGGCATTTCGATTTCAATCACGTTCTGATGGACGAGATTTGGCTTGGTTCTGTCTTTGCCGCATCTGCTGCAAGAAAAGTTGGCTCACTGTGTCATGCCAGGAGGTTCTTCACATCATAAACCATCCTATGTATCTACAAATCTACCATTAGTTCGTGCACTGAGGACTGTTGCCATATCTGGTCTAGTGTCTTAGCTGTTCATCTCGAGGTTCTCGACAAAATCCAAAGAAGGATCTGCAATATAATAGATTCTGACTTGGCATCTCGGCTCCAGTCACTTTCTCACGGACGTCATGTGGTTCTCTTCTGTCTTTTCTAATGTCTACTGTTCTGTCGAGATTTGTTCCCTGGTTCCCCGACTACAAAAAATTTAAGCGTGCCAGTAGACTGGCGTCTAGTTCACACCCTTTTACCGTTGAAATAGTTAAATGTATCGACCACTTCTACTCCAACAGCTTCATTTCTCGCACTTCTCGACGGTGGAATTCCCTTCCGTTTAATTGCTTCCCTGATAACTACAACGTTCAAATATTTAGATGCGACGCCTATCCCCATATTGTGATTTCGTGAACTCCGTTCATCTCGTATCCTTTCTTCATTCCCCACTATACACAGTTTTTCTATCACTTTCACTCTATGCAACACCCTGCGGACCAGTGACAGTCCTGCCTTGCTTGGTGCGAAATGCTTAAAACAATATTTTATGGCAACTGTTCTGATGATATTTCTTTACTTGCTGACCTGACTTCGTGAATTAAACCGGAAACTAGGTCTCCCCGTTTTACTGTTGAACTGACACGTCTATTTTAATAATTTATTTTCTCATCTGCAAGAATTCCTTTCCGATTTCTTGCTTCCCCGATAACTACAGTCTTCAAAATTTTAAACGCACCTTCCATCTAGAACTTCAAAGTTAACCCCATTTTTCTAGACTTCTGTCTTTTTATTATCCTTTTTTCAATACCCATCACTAAAACTTTTTCACTTCCTGTAACCGCCTTTAAAAAACCTTTTCTAAATGTAAGTTTGACACCAATCGCCGTTTTGTGTCCTCCGGACTCCTGTTCTTTTATTGTCCTAACTCACACTAAAGTAATATCATTCTCTTCAACTTCCAGTAACCCTAGTGAATCTTAATGACATTATCGCCTTACGAAGGAAGGAAATGTTTTCTTTTTAAATACCACTCTAAAATATGTATATTATAAAAAAAAATATTTCATTTTTAGCTCGGAACAAGCAATTTACGCTAACGGAATTTCAGATAACAGCTTATTGGCTTCGAAACAAGAGAAAAATGACGTCATGCCTAACCACCGTTTGAACAGTGGTAGAGAAAAATGACGTAATGCCTAGCCACCGTTTGAACAGTGGTAGAGAAAAATGACGTAATGCCTAGCCTCCGGTTGAAGAGTGGTGGAGAAAAATGACTTAATTCCCAGCCACCGGTTGAACGGTGGTAGAGAAAAATGACGTCATGCCTAACCACCGTTTGAACAGTGGTAGAGAAAAATGACGTAATGCCTAGCCACCGGTTGAAGAGTGGTGGAGAAAAATGACTTAATTCCCAGCCACCGGTTGAACGGTGGTAGAGAAAAATGACGTAATGCCTAGCCACCGGTCGAAGAGTGGTAGAGAAAAATGACTTAATTCCCAGCCACCGGTTGAACGGTGGTAGAGAAAAATGACGTAATGCCTAGCCACCGTTTGAACAGTGGTAGAGAAAAATGACGTCATGCCTAACCACCGTTTGAACAGTGGTAGAGAAAAATGACGTAATGCCTAGCCTCCGGTTGAAGAGTGGTGGAGAAAAATGACTTAATTCCCAGCCACCGGTTGAACGGTGGTAGAGAAAAATGACGTAATGCCTAGCCACTGTTTGAACAGTGGTAGAGAAAAATGACGTAATGCCTAGCCACTGTTTGAACAGTGGTAGAGAAAAATGACGTCATGCCTAACCACCGTTTGAACAATGGTAGAGAAAAATGACGTAATGCCTAGCCTCCGGTTGAAGAGTGGTGGAGAAAAATGACTTAATTCCCAGCCACCGGTTGAACGGTGGTAGAGAAAAATGACGTAATGCCTAGCCACCGGTTGAAGAGTGGTAGAGAAAAATGACTTAATTCCCAGCCACCGGTTGAACAGTGGGAAACACACTTGTAACTATTAAACATTACATAATAATTATTTGCGAATTTTGAGTCAGGAGCTCGGGCGGAAGAGTTAAAATTTTTCAGGAACGAAGCGCCAAAAAGGTGAATATAAAATTCTTTTTACTTTTATCACATTAGCCATCTCGACTTTATCAAGGCATGAAAAGTACCCCTCAAAACATAAGTTACGCATCACTCCATGTTTTCTATACAGTACGTTTCACCTTGTAAAAGCCCGGCGGTCACTCGTAGTAGAGGGTTACATTTAGAGGTAGTTTATGTGAATAGGAGTGGAAGACACCGGTTAATTCCAAACTTGCACAGGTTAAGATTCTAGTGAAGGGGAAAATATGCTCTTGGAAGTCTGTTCCACAGGACAGTGATATGCGGGAATCAGCTGTTTGAGCGTTTACTTCTGATCGGAGGGAATATGGGTGGTTTACTGCTAAGTAATTGGCATGACGGATCATCGCCGTCTAGGTCAGACCTGACGGAACCAAGAAATGTAGTTTGTCCGAGCACTTTTCATGGAAGAAGCTATAGGGCAGTGAGAGACTTATCACATTCCCCCTGTGAAAGAGAGTTTGAAGGGTTGAATATAATTCTTCTCCAACAAGGACTTGGAGGCGTTTTGGACTATATCAGGACTGGAAAGTGAGGTCTGGTCTAAGAAGAGTGCAGACCCCAGTACGTAGTTAAAAATACCAAAGTAAGTTTTATAATCGGCGTCCACAAAGGATATCGGGGAGGGCACCGACATAAACAGGAAGTGAACGCAGTTGAACTTTGGATATCCATGCACAAGACAGCCAGAATGCAAGACCTACGGAGGGAGAGGTACAATTTCTCACACCTCATAAGAATTCAGGAGGTGTAGTAAATGGACAAACATCATCGCTGTTGGCTTAAATATTTTTTTTTAAATCTCCTAATTTCTGTCAAATGAAAACACATAAATACTTAACTTTAAAACAGGTCATCTTCAAAATGTCAGTTCATTGGCACAAGTCCAGAATAAGCCAAATATTTTTACCAAAAGAAAGAAACGAGGCGATTAGAGATTGCAGCATATAAAAACACATAAATACTTAACTTTAAAACAGGTCATCGTCAATCATTTAAAAAATTAATTCATTGGCACAAATCCAGGATAAGCCAAATGTTTTTACAAAAAGAAAGAAACGGTTAGATTAGAGATTGCATGATATGATCCATGCCAGGAAGTACAAGGATTCTGCATCGAATTTAACGTTTATCAGGAACCTTGGTCTAAGAAGAGTGCTGACCACAATACGTAGTAATAAATACCAAAGTTTTGTAATCGGTGTACTCAAAGAATGTCGGGGAGTGCACCGACATAAACAGGAACTTAATCCAGTTGAAATTTGAATATACACGCACAAGACAACCAGAAGTTATATGAATGCAAGACCTACGAAGAGAGATGTACAATCCCTCACACACTCATAAAAAGATCGAATGTCCAAAGAGAAACTGGAAACTACATACCCTCGATTCGGCCCACGAGTCGATAAAGGAATCATATAATAATTGTACTTGTCCCTCCCTTTGTGAGGGAGTTCTTTAGTTCTCACGAGCGTTACGCTCTACGAATACCACATAAATAATTGTTCTCTTCCGTTTTGATCACATGGAAAGAGGGGAAAAGACACTACTTGGTTTCAATAAGAGAAAGAAAGAAAAAGAAAGAAGGGAAGATTGAAGTGTTTGATAGTCTACTGGCAATATCTCATAAATAATGGACTATTCCGTTTGATTACATACAAAAACAAAACACATATCAGAGACGCTACTTGGTTTCAATAAGAGAAAGAAAGAAAAAAAGAAAGAAAGAAAGTAGGGACAATCGAAGAATCGTTTGATTACTTAGAAAAACAAAACCCAAAGACGCTACTTGGTTTCAGCGAGAAAACGAAAGAAAAAAAGACGTGTTTAAAGGCTGTTTCAGTGAAATGGAAAAAAAGCTTCATCATTTACGAGGCCATGGAGCTACCTGATGTAGAGGGTTACGTTAAGGAGTAGTTTATATCGACAGAAAGGCAAGATAACAGTTAACTCTAGGCTTGAAAAGGTTAAGATTGTAGTGATCGGGGAAACACTCTCTTGGGAGTCCGTTTAATAGATTCGGTTCGGGGAAAGAAGCTGTTGGACGGAATATGGATGGTTTGTTACTATGTAAGTGGTATTTCAAGTGAACAGGGAGACATCCTCTTAGGAGTCTGTTCCACAGGGAAAGGATTTGCGGAAAGAAGCTGTTTGGGTTGAACTTCTCACCGATGGGATACGAAAGGTATGTGGGTGGTTTGCTACTGTGTAAGTGGAATGGCGGGTACTAACAGTGAAGGTTAAACATGGCGGAAACAAGGAATGCATTTTGTTCGAGCACACTCCATGGTAGTAGCGATAGAGCAGTGAGAGGCTCGACATATCCCGCCTATGAGAGAGAGAGAGAGAGAGAGAGAGAGACGCTTTTCAATCCAAACTGAAAAATGAGGACAGGGAAGGACCCACCAACATATGGCAACAGCACATCATTTTTGACCTGATCTGGCTCTTATTCAGGTAGACGGGTGAACGGAGGAAAAGATTTTCATGTGAAAGGGCAAGATGACGCAAAAATGGCTGAGAAACGTTAATCTATGTACTGAACACACTCATTCGTCTACAGCAAGTGTTTCAACGTGATATGGCCGTAAATCAAGAGAACTGGGAGAGGAAGAATGTTTCAGTATATGTCTATATTTATGAGATGAGGTATTATGTACACTATTTACATTATTCAGACAATTGTCCTCATCTTTGGTGCCATATTTATCACAACGATTCATACACAGATGTCCACAAGGACACATGACACAGTGAATAAAGTCGTGGGTTAGATCCTGTGACAGGACCCAAAGAGTGGGATTTCAATACCCGGTTACGGCAGTGGAAAACTTTCAGAGGGAATATTAACAGGAGATAACTGATAACTGACATCCATTAAACATGGCACCTGGAACTAGAACAGTCTACCCCAGCGAACGAAACAAACGGTTCAGTTCGATATTCCAACGACCTGAAGAACGCCGCAGCGTACAACGGGCGAAACGTTGTAATAAATATGGCAACAAAAATGAGGACAATAGTCTGAATAATGTAAATATTGAAGAATGTTTCGTTGCGAGTGCCCGAGAGGTATTAGAGTGTCATATATCTATATCTATTTCTTAATTAATTTACATTAGACTGTACGTATCTTAAGTTAAGCAATGTCGAGCAGTTCAGTACCTAGGAGGGTAACCGTTTAGGAATCACAACTGATTTAAACAGTTGTTATAAAGGATAATGACGTTGAATAGGGAATCGGAAAGCTGTCTTTGAATTGCATCCGGGTTCGTTACATTCACTAAGACGCAAATAACCTTTGACAAAAATAGCAACACCAAAAAAAATACACCCTACCTTGTCAAATTCGTCCCTACCAACACGCATTGGCCCAACACGGTAGCTATAACGCTATCTGTGTCATCCGATATTTTGTCAAATGGAAACATCCGTGCTGTATACAAAAAAGATTGTTTCAGACATCTATTGTCCATCTGATTATCAGCAGAGGTATGTGTACCTTTCAAAGACCATGGCAAACAATGCTGACAAAGAGGGTCACCGAATGAAGCTACCACTTGAATCATTAACTTTTTTTAGACAAAAATAGCAACACAAAAAATGTCCTGTATAAGACAGTGGTAACTCCAAGCCGAAAACAGAATAATGCACGGAGACGGTAGACCACCTCGCAGCGTCGCAAGAGCAGACACGCCCGTTAGATAATTCATTTCCCTTCACATCGCTTCATCCCTGCCTCGCTCGTCTACAGCAATAGGATACAATCAGAAGAAAATTTGTCTACTTCTAATATAGTTTCATAGTTTTATTTTGTGGGTGATGTTTGGACAAAATGTTATTTTAAGGCACAAGCGTTTGACTGGAAAAAAGCTGCAGCTTAAAAACGAACCTGGTGTTTGGTTTAAGCTACAACGCTACATAGGAGAATGGCCCATCTTTCTCCCATATAAAATTGATACAGCTGTTACAAAAAAGAAAAAAAAGAAAAAAGAAAACGACATGGTCTTGAGCAACACCTCTCCGATTACACTTGATCCAATGCTTCCCAGCAAATACAAAATGTATTTTTATGTTCATATTAAAATGTTTCAGACTATTGATTGCTTTCGGAATATTTAATTGTTTATAGGAACCTGACCATTCATGGTCTTTAAGTAGAAATTAATGTTCGATAACCGATTCAATAAAATAAACACGTTTTAGCCATTTACATTAAAGACTTAATCAAAAATAGTTCTCCGTTCAGTTTCTAAATCTACACAAATACACGCACGGCCATGCTGAACATTATGTGAAACAATTCAGGAATATTCTTAATGCGACATTATTTATTACCTTTTTTTTTTAAATTCGTGTTACGAGCATTTCGACGTAATGTAATGGTTAACAAACTTGGTCCGCTAGATCATTTACAACCGAGTAGTGAGTTCGTTTCTCACTGAGATTATGTATTCTTTCGGCTTTATTCTTCATCTATGTAACGTGTCCCTTCAGGACGTTGAGGATCATTGTTCTCCGAAATTTCCTTTTACCCCTTAAAACGGCTGTCTTCATTTGTCATCTCTCCCACACCGCTATGCATTCGGTCAGGCTTGCCAGGTATGTCCTGCTTTGCTTTTCTCTGTACCTTTTACTTTCAATACGTCCTCTGAGTATCAAATTCTCCAAACCGTCTTTCCTCATTATGTACCCCAGAAATATTTCCAGGGATACAGAAAGATACTGATCACATGTGAAATTGTAGAAATAAAAATAAGAGCCCACTGAACGGAGAATGTAAAACATAACGTGTAGTATACAAGGCAGAGGTGGTAAATAAAAATGCTAAAATATAGTGTATGTTTGAATGCACAAACGGCAGCGTAAAGAAAAGATGGTATAACCATCGTTCATCATTTGAGTTAGAAATTTACAAATATTGTATTGTACTAGCTAGCAATGCGTGGGTGTTAAAAGGAAAAAAAATGAAAAAAGGCCAAATATATCTTGGAAAAGCCAAGCCAAACAGTATTGGAAATATCATGTGCGGATTTTGTCAGGAAGAAACGATGGAGATTATGGTATACCTAGAGCAAGGTAAATTGTTAAATCAAAGAACTGAATAAATATCTACTGGAACACTATGGACCCAGGTGGGAGTACAGAAATTGTATATAATTTAATTATATATTTATGTGCTTAATTATTCATGTATATATATATTTTATTTATTTACGTATACGTGTATATATATATATATATATATATATATATATATATATATATATATATATATATATATATATATATATATATGTAACTTTAAAATATTTATTTACTTACATATTCATATATTATGTATATATTTGTTTATGTTTATATATATATATATATTTATGTGTGTGTGTGTATGTGTGTTTGAGTGTGTTTGTGTGTATATATATTTCCCTTTTCTCGCCTCTCACCTACTATGTCTACTCCAGGAAATTTCCAAGACCAAGAGAGAAGGGAGAGAGAGTGAGTGAGAATGAGTGGGAGAGAATGTGTGAAAGAGAGTGATATATATATATATATATATATATATATATATATATATATATATATATATATATATATATATATATATATAGAGAGAGAGAGAGAGAGAGAGAGAGAGAGAGAGAGAGAGATAGATAGAGAGAATTAATAGGATTTTTTTTTCACCTAACTTATGCTTATTTCCGAGTTTTTTGCTACATAGATGTGACCATTCGTCGGAGCAAAGTTAAATTGCTGCTTTTTCTCCATTTTGTGTATTTTTATCACCGTGTTTTTTTTTCTTTTCGGTTGGCGGGTGTTGATTTGTTGTTAATTTCTCTTCTTCTTCTCTCTTCCTTTTTTTTTTCTTTTTTTTATTCTTTCCTCACCTTTATCGTTAATCTCAGTTTTATTTTTTGCTATTTTTTCCCGTTTAATATAACACATCAACAACGCATACAAAGTATACAGAAAAGCAAACAAGTCTTATAAACATCAACAAAAAAAAAACAACTACCCTTCTAACGTATTCAAGCACATACCCATATCTATAACCAAAAGAATAGCAAATTCCAGCAACATAAAAATAATCAACGAAACCCCCCAAAAAAATCTTATGAAACAGCAATCGAAACTATAACATGCAATCAAAAACAAACCAAACAATTACAATAAAAAAATTATACCCAACCACACAAAACACACGCAAATTACCACATCTATACTCTTTACAATATGCAAAAACATACAGTAAGTAGAATAAAGCGAAAATAGAAAAATAAATAAATAAAAACGAGAAAACAACATATAATATACACAAATGAACACTAAGTAAAGATAAAAATATATATGGATATATATATTAAGACATTTTTATGTTTAACATTCTATTTATAGATATTTAAGTAAATGCTCTGTTTATACTAAGAGGTATTAAACAACAACTACCGGCGTGAATGTCCCAGAAACTTTCATAGAAAATATTCGTCCTCCGACAGGATTTGAACCTGTATCATATACGGAACCGTCATATAGCCTGACGTACCTTTTAACCGATTCGGCCACAGAGGATAGTTCAGTCGACGAGCTCGATTGAAGTTTATAAGGAGTAAATTCGACCTTGCCAACCGAACGATACGAGACAGACGGCGCGTCTGTGAGAGAGAGACTGCAGACGAGAAGCCAGAAGAAAAAGAAAATGGAGTAGAAGAAGAAAAGTAATAATGATAATAATAATAATAATAATAATAATAATAATAAGAAGAAGAAGAAGAAGAAGAAGAAGAAGAAGAAGAAGAAGAAGAAGAAGAAGAAGAAGAAGAAGATAAAGAAGAATAGAGATCAAGTAAAAAATAAAATGAATTAGAAGGACAAAAAAGAAAAAGAAAAAGAAAAAAGAAGTATTCATAGGCGAAGAAGTAGAAAAACAGGCAGGAGAAAAAAATGAAGAAAAAAAAATGACAATGAAAAGAAGAAGTAAAAGAAGAAGAAAAAGAACAAAAAAGAAGAAAAAATTAAAAAGAAGAAGAAGGTGAAAGGGAAGGAGAAGAAAAAGCTAATGAAGAAAAAGAAAATGGAGTAGAAGAAAAGCAATAATGATATGAAGAAGAAGAAGAAGAAGAAGAAGAAGAAGAAGAAGAAGAAGAAGAAGAAGAAGAATAGAGAGATCAACTAAAAAGCAAAATGAAGTAGAAGGAGGAGAAGGAGAAAAAAGAAAAGGAGAAAAAGAAGTATAGAAGTTAGAGGTAAAGAAATAGGAAAACAGGGAGGAGAAGAAAAAGAAGAAGAAAGAAGATAATTTTGGAAATACCCGGACCACCAACTTGTTTGAAAAGTTCGATTTACAACCTTGACTCTCTGAAAACTTTGCAAGATATATAGCGCCGTTTTTAGCGAGACTCTTTTAGTTGTTATGATTCATATTTTTTACGATCTATTCAACGCCTGATTCTGCAGCAATGCCGTGTTACCTGTACACATTCACTGTCAACTATTCGCGTGATAAATCGTGTTTTCCTTTATGGGCATGTGTATTATATAGCTATAATAATCATAGCCATTTGAGGGTTAATGTGAAGGAAAATGGCGGTCAAAACTCACAAAATATATTAACTGTCCCCCGCATGCGTTGAATAAATCTCCGTTTGCGAAGGATCGTCATAAGAAAAGGGAATAATTCGAAGAAAGATGGCGTCGTGCGTGAGCGTATTTTGTTCGACTCAGTTCGTTGCTGAGAGACGACTGTTAAAATATGAGTGGGCTTACGAAGATATAATCGTTATGACTAGTTTTATTAAACGGAAATTATGATGAAAGAGACCCCCCATTTAAAAAAATAATAGAAATAAATAAACGAAACCAACAGAAAATGAAATAAAAAAAAGAGAAAAATTTGTGAAGAATGTCAGATCAGGTCCCAAATGGAGTACTATTGTCATATTTAGCCGGGAGCTGCCCATACCGTACACCTTAGCCTCAATAGGGTCCGAAAGCATCTCAGAGTCCTTGAGAGCAACGAATTATTTTCTACCCTCCAACTTCTTTCTCTCACAGGCGGGATGTAGCAAGACCCTGACTGTTCTATTGTTACTTTCACGGAAAATGCTTGGAAAATGACTTGGTCCCACCAGTTCTAACCTTCATAGCTAGGACCCGCTATACATTGTAGCAAACAACTCACATTCTCTCCGTATTACATCGATTAAAAGTAAGTTCCACTCGAACAGCTTCATCCCGCGAACCAATGCTCTGTAGAACCGACTCCAAAGAAAATGTTTCCCAGTAACTACAAAATTAATCTGTTCAAGTCTAGGGTTAAACGTATATTCACCTCCTATCCGTACGAAATGACTCCTAACATAAAACTCTACCTCGAGTGGTCCCGGGCCTTTTATAAGAGGAATCTTACTATAAAAAATTATGTCTTAACGGTATGAGAGGAAAAATTAAATGAAAGAAACCATTTTTAAAGCATTCAAAAATCTAGAACGGAAAAGTACTAAGGATTAGATAATGAATGAAATGGCAAATTAATAATGGTGGAAAAATTTCTGAAAATTAATAAATATTAAATTGAATGAAAACAAATTATTAAAAATAAAGAAAAGAGAAAAAAAGCCCTAGCAATCAAATAATGGAGGAAAGACTGATCAAGTAAAAATTGAATACGACAGCCTAGTTCTCTTAGAGATTATCTCCGCGGCCTTGAGGGTGATGAATCATTTTCCACTCTACAATACCTTTCCCAAGAGACGAAATGATGCCAGCCTCTCGCTGCTTTATCACTACGTCAACGGCATGTCTTCTGACGACCTACATTCCTTACCCAAGACCGTTACAACATGTCATGCTATACAATGTAAACAAAGAAGAATTACTCAATCCTCTTTGTATTTTTTCTCTATCTATAAAATGTGTGTGTGTGTGTGTGTGTGTGTGTGTGTGTGTGTGTGTGTGTGTGTGTGCGCGAGTGTGTGTACCGAATGCACGGCCGCAATTTTCGACGGATTTGCACCAAAATTTACATGCACATGCTCGAAGTTAGTAAAAGGTCAAGACCGAATTTGCATTTCCTAACTCCCATCAATAGTGAAAATAATCGATTCTTTTCATGCTTCTACGCCAGTTTTCGTGTAGTTTGCGGTCATTTTCTACTGACCAGAGTGAGAGCCTATAGCTGGCTGCCACTAATAGGCAGGAAGATTTTATTGGCCAGCGTGTGAGCCAACAGCTGACTGACACAAATGTTAACTAGCATACTAGCATGCAAAAAAAATCGTTAGCTGCATTCGTCACAAGTGGGAAAAATTTAAATCTCCATGGCACTTTACTCCAATTGGCTCATCCGCTTGCTTAAACCCAACGTTGATTCTGATTCCGCAGAACTGGGTTGGGTGTGAAAAAATATTTGTTGTTAACATTCTTTTTTCATTCGGTTTTTCCAGTTACGAGTCTTTTTTTAAAGCTGATTGTTTTGTGTTCATTTTGTTTAGTTCTTTTTTCCGTAACAGATTTATTGTTTAGTATAGAGCTTAGAAAAAATTCGCAGTGTGAAATAGGAAAGAAGTAAGGCATGTAGGAACATCAGCACGGCAAAGGGCACTCCTTTAAAGGCAAGGAAGGGCAAAAATATTTTAAGTCAAGTGATAGCGATTGCTGTATGAGTCGTACGATTATTGAATCAAGCGCCGGGCAACGCCGGGTCATGCTGCTAGTCATTAATAAGAAGTGACTTCTATTCGGACAGCTTCTTCCCAGGAACTGCTGCTTTGATGAACAGAATCCCGACAGGATATTTCCTTAATTCTTTCTTATGTGCCAGGTCATTTCAGGACGTAAGCGAGCATGGCTCTCCACCTCCCTCTATCCTTTACAGCTCTCAACAAGTTCCTTCCCTCTGATTCCTCCCCCTCCGCAGACCACGTTCTATCATCCACTTGCCTAAACCCGCTAGTTATGTCACACGTTGTTTTTCTTTGACTCTCTTTCCCTTTATTCGACCCGTGAGTATCAGATTTTCCGGGCCATCCTTTCTCATTATGTCCCAGAAACTTCCGCTGCCTACTCCTTGTTTGCAACATATCTAAGACCTCATCGTTGCTCACACGCTCGGTCCATGATATCCTTAGCATCCTTCTGTAGAAGGACATCTTTTCTAAATTACTGTATTTTTTACTTCTTTTTAAATCTTTGTTTTTTTCTTTTTTAATTCTTGGGTTAACCTTTATTTTTCCTTTATAACCACAGTAACATCGCACCTTTTCTTGTACTCATCTAAAATCACACAGTAACCCTCTACCTTCAATTTCCCTTAGGTATTGTATCGGGTGAACATTGGTACGCAAAATGGAATCGATGAAAGAGAGAGAGAGAGAGAGAAGAAAAATACAAGAACAAATTCAAAGAGAAAGAAGAAATAAAAAACGAATAATGTTTATTACAGTAAAAGAAAGGAAGAAAGATAATCAATTTTAACAAAAAAATAATTAGAAAATCATGAAAAAAACATCAGGAAAATTTCAATAATGAATAAAATATATTTTTAAATAAATAATAATAAAATCAATAAAAGCGAATAAATAAAATCTATATAAACTCTAATCTTGTACGTAGGTATGAGTGTCCACAACATACAGCATAACCAATACATAATACCTTAAATAATTTAGCAGCATATTGTACCTTGAACCCAATAATAGCATACCAAATTTCCAGGAACTGGCTACATAAGTACAGGTGATATTAGGACTCTATTCTGCTTAGATATTTTTGCAATTTAAGTATGGAAACAAACCACTTTATATCATTAAAAAAAAAACATTTTTATAACTGTAGAGAAAACGTTTATATATTAAGATATTTCTAGATTGAAATTTTTTTTCATTATATTTCTTTTACTTTTATTTTATTCTATTAATTCATTTTGTTTTATTTTTTATTTTATTTTTTATTATATTTTATTTTTATTTATTTCATTTTTTATTTTATTTTTATTCAATTTTATTTTATTTTATTTATTTATTTATTTATTTTTTTATTCATTTTCTTTTATATTTTATTTATTTTATTTTTTATTTTATTTTTTATTTTATTTTATTTTTTATTTATTTTATTTTATTTTCATTATATTTCTGTCACTTTAATACGTTTTTACTCTAGAATCATCAGCTGCGTCATGATTTCTTAGCCAGATTCGAACAGAATCGCTGCAGTGCCAAAGATCGAGTGAAAGATCTATCAAATTTAGGACTAGAAGATTTGCCAGATTTTTAACTTCAAAACGTTTTTTTTTTTTTTTTTTGTCAGAATAATTTGGGTTCATCACAAAAAACCCTCTTTCAGTCGCCGCAGGAATTACAGCAATGGAACTATTTTGAGCTTTTTGGATAGTTTGGGGTATAAAACGTTTATCGTAATTTCTCCTTACATTTTCAATCGTATTCACAGAAATCAGTAACAGAAATATCCTGTGTGTTGAGTGGGGCGTGTGTCCGCAAGAATTTCACTAGGCGAATGCACGTGTCTAACATAACCAACATTTTACCTAGACCGTCGGCTATTAGTATATAAAAATATTTTCGGATAATCCAACAGCCTGTTCGATAAGCTTTTATAATTTTAAGAACCTGTGTGAACCAGTAGGATGCTTGCTCGGAGCCCTACCGAGTGCACTACCAGATATCATTTCCCTTTTTACTGCATATTAAATAGGAAATACAGTATTTGTTTTCGATACACATTCTGATATCGATCTGAGTCTATAAACAAGCAATTATAATAATTATAGCAACTATTATGTCTGTGACAAATGATAAACATTCCCAACATATTATAAAAAACATTATTAAATAAATTTGAATATGCGTAACACATCATATATTTATACAATTCACTACACTAAATTAGTTTTTTTTTATAGCCTAATCGTTGAAAGGCGATGAGGCTATATGTGCTTGTGACATGATGAGAAAAAATAAACAGATGCACACTGATTTTCTGCCATTACGATGGATGAAATAATTGCGAGGAAGAAATGAGTATATGTAATAAAAATATGCCTATTATTTTTTAAAAAAAGACTATCCCTATTTTAAGCTGTTATTCAAAATTTTCACGCAATGTGTTAACTGTAAAGCCCGGTGGAACAATAAACCTTCTCTAACGTCTTAATTATCATTTTTACATTTAATATACATTTTATGGAAAAAATATCTGTTTAATATAAAGAATTATGATATATATCTATTGATATCGTAAAATAATTTGTTTTCATGCTTTAAATCGGTATAGATTTGCATTAAGACATTTTTGGTGGTTTTCATTTATTTTCGTGCGGGAAAAATATTTATTAACTAATAATTAAAAGAAAAATATACTTGTTATTTTGAAAAAATGATTACACCTGTTTTAAGCTATAACTCCAAATTTCCACGCAATGTGTTAACTATAAAACCCAGTGGGACAATAAACCTTCTTTTACGTCTTTAAATACAAAGTATAAAGTGTAAGTATTAATAAAAATGATAATATCGTTAATTCGTCATTTTGTTTCATGAACTGTTTTCAAAAGAAAGCCATCGGGTTTATAAGTTGTCTAGTAAAATAATGAATGAATAAAAATCACCTAAAAATAAAGAGTAATAAAAGGTATAAAATAACGATGAAATAATGGATGAAATACTGAAAGAAATGGATAAGAACGAGAGAATGAAGAAAAAAGAAAAAAAAAAGAAGAGGAAGAACGAGAAGAAATAAATAATTAAAGAAAGATTAATTACTCCGGGAAAAGAAGCAAAAAGGAGAATCACAATTAGCAGAAAGTATATCAAGCAATAAGATAATTTTTTTTAAAAAGCTAATTGAAAAAGCGAAGCTTAGAAGTTAAACACATACAAGGGGCCAGGGAAAAGAAGAAGAAAAAAGATGGTGATGAAAGAAAATACGAAAAAATATTAAAAGAAGAAATATGAATGATTTATTTAATTTAAAAAAATACATCCTAACACGGGAAGAACATGACCAAGAACTGCGTGTACTCCATCACTTGTAGTTGTGGCAAAAATACAAAAGTGAAACATTCTGTCCGCAAAAAAATAATGCTGGAAAAACATCGAAAAAATCATAAAAAAAATCGTAGTGAGAGATGAGAAAACGAAATCGTGCATGACTGATCATGTATGGAGAGAAAAGTGTAGTTAACTGTGAAAAGAAGTGAAAAATAACAAACAAGAAACTCCACTGGATGGTTAGACGTCTAAAAGAATCAGCGCATATGCTTGGCTATGAGGACCTCTTTATTAGACACAGCATGAAATACAATATAGGACCCGTTAATAAAGAAAAAAGACAGCAAGGTTTCAAGAGTAGCAGCAGTTTTAACAAAAGTCTTTGGTGAGTGCAGTGATGTATGATTAGCCCTCATCAGCGATCAGGCTTAGTTTAAGATTCCAAATAAGGCTGGAGGAACATTGAATAGGTGTAGAAAGTGGGAGGGCAAGAAAATGAAATCGGATATGGCGGATCCTGTATGGTGGGATAGGGGTAGTCATAAGCCCCTATGTAATGAAGTGTAAATACTCGACTGTAGAATTAGATGTCTGAAAGAACGCATAGGTTAAACTATGAGGACCTCCTTAGTAGATATATTATAGAAATATATACAATATGGGAGCTGCTAATAAAGGAAGATAAAAAGAAATAAAGGAAGGAAGAGAGCAGGGAAAAAAAGAAAGAAAGAAAGTGAGAAATAAAGAAAGTGTGAAAGAAAGAAAGACATACAGCAAAAAAGCACGAAATGAGAAAGAAAGAAAGAAAGACAGCATGATAGAAAGAAATAGATACAAGAAGAAAGAAATAATGTAAAAAGAAATAAAGAAAGGAAGATAGAAAGATAGAAAGATAGAAAGAATGAAAGAGATACAAAAAGAAGGAAAGAAACAAACAAACAAACAAAAAAGAAAAGCAGCAAAAAGTAAAAAAAGAAAGATAGAAAAATAGATAGAAGAAAAGAGATACGGTAAGAAGAATGAAAGAAAGAAAGAGGAAAGAAAGAAAGAAAGAATGATAGCAAGAAAGAAAGAAAGAGATACGACAAGAAAGAAAGACAGCAAAAAGAAATAAAGATAGAATAATAGCAAGAAAGAAAAATATATACGGCAAGAAAAAAGAAAGAAAGAAATGAAAAACAGCAAAAATAAATAAATAAATATTAAAGAAAGAAAGCGATACGACAAGAAAAATGAAAGAAAAGAAAGAAAGAAAGACAGCAAAAAGAAATAAATAAATGAAGAAAGATTGAGAGAGATACGACAAGGAAAAAAAGAAAAAAGAATGAAAGGCAGCAAAAAGAAATAAAGAAAGTATTAGAGCAAGATATAAAGAAAGAAAGAAAGAAAGAAAGTGATAACAGAAAGAAAGAGATACAAGAACAAAAGAAAAAGTAAAAAGAAAGAAAGAAAGAAAGAGATACAAGAAAGAAAGAAAGAAAGAAAGAAAGAAAGAAAGAAAGAAAGAGATACACGAAGAAAGAAAATCTTCAACACTAACTGAGGTAAAAAATCTTTTATCTCAGCTGCCTTTGAAGACTTTCTTTCTTTGGTGAGTCCAGTCAAGCATGACTAACTAATCCAATGGCAGGAAGGTTGGGTTTAAGGCTCCAAGTCCTATACAGTGAATTGTCCCACGGGACAATAGCATTGTGGATTAAAGTGTTGGTTTTTTAATTTGGTGATATAATTGCTAGTTCAATCTCGGAGCTCGGCACCGTGTAATCCGACACAGTGAAAAAAGGGGCGACAATAAATGAGCAGTACAGAAAATAAGAACAACACGAGATATCTCTGGGACGAGAACAGTCTATCTCTGTAAAGGATCCCGATCAATAGACCTGAGGATGGCCGAAGGACACAAGGGATGAAATGTTGTAATAACAAGACAAACGAGGACAATATTACGTATTGAAAATAAATTCAATATTAACATAAAAAAATGAGAGGAGGGGGCAAAACATGGGAGAATGGACATAGGGTTTAGGAGAGACAGCAAAAAGTAACTAATATTAGGAAGAAGAAGAGTGAGTTATGGAGAGCCAAGATCGTCTGCGTTCTGTCTAGCAAATGGTTGGCAGAACAGGCATTAGGCGAGGTAGCAAAGAACAAACATTATGAATAGCTGCATAGAACAGCCAATTTAAGTGACACGGAGGAAACAACATTTATTTTGAAAATACAAAAATGTGCATAAGGCAAAAAGCGGGGAGCCTGGTTTTCAATCTATCTTATCTTAAACTTAAGTAGTCACAATTACTGACACAAACATAACACGATACTCATTACACTAAAACAACACATTCTTACTTACCATTCTTACTACATCTCCCATAATGCAATACGTTATGTGTCATGCGTGATACACGCTTAGACGAACATGTATCTTCCGATACAGGAATGTCGAGGCAAATGTTTTCCCACAGTACGTTGCTCTGTCTTTCTACGGTAGACCAGTTGCCATCCAAGGCTATAGGACCCAGTCTGTCCAGCCATTTACCCATAGCTGGGGGTAGAAGAATAGGATCCATAGCTTTCCCAAGGGTCAGTCAGTTATGTGCCATGACATGATACACACTTAAGCGATCATGTATCTTTCGATACATGAGTGACGAGGAAGTTTTTTTTCCGTAGTAGGTTGCCCTGTCTTTCTGCGGTAGTAGACCAGTGCCATTCAAGGTTATAGAACCCGGTCTTTCCTGCTATTTACCCATAGCTGGGGGTAGAAGAAGAGGATTCATACCTTTCCCAAGGGTCAGTCAGTTATGTACCATGCGTGATACACGCTTAGATTATTATGTATCTTCTGATACATAAATGTCGAGGCAGATGTTTGCACAAATGACGTTGCTCTGTCTTTCTCCGGTAGACCAGTTGCCATCCAAGGCTATAGAACACAGTGTGTCCTGCTATTTACCCATAGCTGGTGGGTAGATGAGGATTTATCCCTTTCCCAAGGGTATTAGCACGTAAGTGAAACTAAAGGATTCGAGTGGGATTCGAACTCGGCACTCCGATTCCTCAGTTGAAACCCTAATGTATATATACACAAAGAATACAATAGTTCCGGAGAACCATGACAGGAGACACAATTGGCATAGAACTTACTCATACGTCTAGCCATTTCAACTGTAAAATGACGAGACCGCCAATCCTAAATCCATAAAATCTAGGTACCACAGACGAAAGTAATATTTAATTTGTTGTAATACAAAAATGTGACACAAGGCCAGAAGGGGTTTATAGGAAAAGGCTAGTCTTCAATCTTTCTTATCTTAAATTTAGCTAGCCACGATTACTGGCCCAGTCATATCACAGTATTCCTTACACCAAAACAACACATTCTTACTTACCATTCTTACTCAGTCGGTTACACTCTTAGGCGATCGGGTATCTTTCGATAAATGACTGAAGAGGAAATTTTTTTCCCGCAGTAGGTTGCCATTTTTTCTGCAGTAGACCACTTGCCATCCAAGGTTATAGACTAGTTCCGTCCTAACATTTTACTCATAATGCCATAGTGATCTTAAATTCATAAATTGACCATGGAAGAAGTTAATAATTATTTTGAATAATACAAAAATGTGGTACAAGGCCAAGGGGAATGCTGATCTTCAATCTGTCTTATCTTAAACTTAGCTAGCTACGATTACTGACCCAAACATACCACAGTATTCTTTTTTTTCTTTTAATGCTCCATGTACTTTCAGAACAATCATGGCTCTCCGCCTCCCTGTATCCCTTGCGGCACTCAACAAGTTCCTTCCCTCAACTTCCTCACTCAGACCACGTTCTATCATCCACTTGCTTAAGCGCGCCAGGTATGTCACGCGCTGCTTTCCCTTGTCTATCTTTCCCTCTATTTGACAAGTGAGTATCAGATTTTCCAGGCCATCCTTTCTCATAGTGTGTCCCAAAAAAACTTCAGCTGACACTTCTTGATGTTAAACATAAGCCTTTTCTTGTTTGAAACCTAACACCTCAACGTTGCTAACAAGCTCGGTCCATGATATCCTTAGCATCCTTCTGTAGAACAACATCTCCGTCGCCTCAGGTCTTTTCTTCATCTTTGAGGAAATCGTCCAACATTTGCTGGCGTAAAGGAGGACAGATGTCAGATAATACCTCAGTATTCTTTTCTTTGTTACAAAGGAAATCCTCCTGTCTTGCAATACTTTGCCCAGATTTTTGGAATGTGACCTTGGCCATCCCGATACGTCTACGGATCATTACTTAGACCCAAAAACACATTCTTAGTTACCATTCTTACTACAACGACTTTGATAACTCAACGTCTCTATGAAGTCCTAACTAGTTTCCCTAAGTGCAATTTGACTGTTTGCGTGAGGCATAAAAATAACAATTTAAAAAAAAAGAGGAAGGTTTATCAGATCAATTACCATGAAAATATTTACAGACAATTCACAGGGAAGCTACATTACGACGGTGGTAAAAATGAATAAACATGAGTTGCCAGGTCAGGATCAAAAATATTGCAGGTCCTACTTTGTAATCTATCAAGACTCTCTAAATATATAGTAGAAGCAGCAGACCAGATGTAGAAAGCAATATTAAATTGTAGATTTATAAACCTGTAAGAGAGATTCCGTCGAGAGAAAAAAAATTAGGAAGTTTAGTTTTCAAGAAATATCATTTGAGAAAAAAAGATGGCAAAAAAAACGTGGCTGATCCATAGATAGAATCGACTTTTACGTGAATGTTATTTTTCCGTTTTATGAATTAAAGAAAATGCAGAAAGTATTTTATGAAAATAAAAAAATAATTCAGTGAAAACAATATCCAATAAAAAGAAAATGACTGTGAGTCTAAATAATTTTTTATCAAATATCTAAATTTAAATTGCTCGAAACCTGTATTGACTTATCGTTTTTTCCATCAATTCTTTTTCTCAGCACTTAACTATCCAATCCAGTGAAGTGGAGATAAGAGCTAACTTGCAGAAATTGGAAAATTACATTTTTATTTTAAATTTTCATTATATATATATATATATATATATTAATACTATTTAAAAATAATATATTATTAAAAATTTTAATTACATATACTTATATATATATATAGACGCACACACAGATATAATAACAATATATTTGAGAATCGAATTCTGTTGCAAAATGTTTACTCACCAAAAACATTCTGCGATTGCGACCACATAAGGATGTCAAATCCAATCATATGTGCCTAACAATACTTACAAATGTAAAATAAAATAATAATAATCATAAAACTAAATTAGAATAATATTATTCTATGTTTAAAACCATTTTTTTTGTGAAAACCTACATATAGATCCGGTAGATTGCACATTTTATCGAACAAAAACAGGTTAATGAGTCTGCGCAGTAGGCACAATATAGGTATTTCCGTTTCCTTTTAGAATTGTGATGATCGGAAATTTTGATAAATATCTTCAATTACAGCTTGAATAAGAGTAGAAAATGCTAGCCGTAATGAAATTGAGGAGATACAATTTATAGGATTTGATTCCCAAACAAGGGGTGCGTATTATGCGTGAGTAGAAGCAGCTTCCCACATTTCAGTACAATTATAGGGGTGCGTCTTATGGATGAAGGCGTATTATACATGAGAAATTATGGTATACCAAACTGTTTGATGAATTGCTTTGATTTAACAATTCAAAAATTAAATGCAACATCTTCTGTCTTAATAAAACCTTTTCTTTTATTGTCCTTTCCACGCTTCTCCCTAAAGTTTTTTCTCATTCGCTTTCACCATCTTTCTGTCTTAGTGGCTTTATTGCCTTGCTTGGGGCGGCAGGATTAAAAGAATATTGAAGGGAAAAAACAAGCTGCAACAGAACACGAATGAGGGGAAGGGAGAAAAAAGAAAAGAAGGAAAGAAAAATGAAGGAAACTTAAAGAAAAAGAAAAAAATAAGAAGAAGAAAAGGTTTATGAAAGAAGAAGAAGGAAAAAAGAAAAAGTTCAAAAATAAAAAAGTAAAGGTAAAAGAAGGAAAGAAAAAAGAAGAAAAATTAATGAAAGAATGAAAAAAGAAAAGTATAAAAAAGAAAACTTATAAGAAACAGAAGGAAAGACAAACAAAAAATGAAGGAAAGAAAAAGAAGAATATTAATGAAAGAAAAAAGACAAAAGAAGGAGTGTAAAAAAAGAAAAGAAAAAAAAAGAAGGAAAGTAGATATAGAAGAATAAACAGAAAAGAGTAAAGAAAGAAGAAAACTTTAAAAAAGACGAAGGGAAGATGAAATAGAAAGAGAAAAAGAAAAAAGAAAGAAGAATATGGAAATAAGAAAAAAGTATACGAAAAAGAGGAAAAAGTAAAAAAGAAAGAAAAAGAAAAAGAAGAATAAAAAAGAAGTAGGTGAAGACGGATGAAAAAAAGAAAATAGAATGAGGGAAAAAAGTAAAATATAAAGAAAAAGAAAGCGCAAAGAGAAAAAAGAAAAAGAATAGGAAGAAGACGGAGAAGGAGGAAGAAAATAAGAAATGGCAAAAGAAGGGATAAAGTAAGAGACGGAAAGAAAAAGGAGAAAACGAAGAAAAAGGAGAAAACGAAGAAAAAAGGAGAAAACGAAGAAAAAAGGAGAAAACGAAGAAAAAAGGAGAAAACGAAGAAAAAAGGAGAAAACGAAGAAAAAGGAGAAAACGAAGAAAAAGGAGAAAACGAAGAAAAAAGGAGAAAACGAAGAAAAAAGGAGAAAACGAAGAAAAAGGAGAAAACGAAGAAAAAGGAGAAAACGAAGAAAAAGGAGAAAACGAAGAAAAAAGGAGAAAACGAAGAAAAAAGGAGAAAACGAAGAAAAAGGAGAAAACGAAGAAAAAAGGAGAAAACGAAGAAAAAAGGAGAAAACGAAGAAAAAGGAGAAAACGAAGAAAAAGGAGAAAACGAAGAAAAAGGAGAAAACGAAGAAAAAAGGAGAAAACGAAGAAAAAAGGAGAAAACGAAGAAAAAGGAGAAAACGAAGAAAAAGGAGAAAACGAAGAAAAAAGGAGAAAACGAAGAAAAAAGGAGAAAACGAAGAAAAAGGAGAAAACGAAGAAAAAAGGAGAAAACGAAGAAAAAAGGAGAAAACGAAGAAAAAGGAGAAAACGAAGAAAAAGGAGAAAACGAAGAAAAAAGGAGAAAACGAAGAAAAAAGGAGAAAACGAAGAAAAAAGGAGAAAACGAAGAAAAAGGAGAAAACGAAGAAAAAGGAGAAAACGAAGAAAAAGGAGAAAACGAAGAAAAAGGAGAAAACGAAGAAAAAGGAGAAAACGAAGAAAAAAGGAGAAAACGAAGAAAAAAGGAGAAAACGAAGAAAAAGGAGAAAACGAAGAAAAAGGAGAAAACGAAGAAAAAAGGAGAAAACGAAGAAAAAAGGAGAAAACGAAGAAAAAGGAGAAAACGAAGAAAAAAGGAGAAAACGAAGAAAAAAGGAGAAAACGAAGAAAAAAGGAGAAAACGAAGAAAAAGGAGAAAACGAAGAAAAAAGGAGAAAACGAAGAAAAAAGGAGAAAACGAAGAAAAAGGAGAAAACGAAGAAAAAGGAGAAAACGAAGAAAAAAGGAGAAAACGAAGAAAAAGGAGAAAACGAAGAAAAAAGGAGAAAACGAAGAAAAAAGGAGAAAACGAAGAAAAAGGAGAAAACGAAGAAAAAAAAAGGAGAAAACGAAGAAAAAAGGAGAAAACGAAGAAAAAAGAAGAAAAAAGAAAAGAAAAATAATAAATAGTGAGGAAAACTCAGAAAATGGAAGTAGGAGGAAAAAGAAGAAAAAATAAAGAAGGAATAAGAAAAAAAATAAGAAAAAAAATGGAAGTATAAGAAGACGAAGGAAAAATGAAGAAAATGTACGAGTAAAAGAAAAAAGGAAATAAAATAAGAGAAAGAAGTAAAACATGAAGACAGAAAAGAGCAAAAAGAAGAAAAAGAACAAGACGGAGAAGGAGGAAGAATAAATAAGAAAAATTAAAAGAAGGAATGAAGTAAAAGAAGAAAAGAAAAGGAATAAGACGAAAAAGGAAATACGAAGAAAAAGTAAAAGAAAAAGAATAAAGAAAAAGGAATCAAAATGGAAGAAGAAGAAGGAAAAAGAGGAAAATTATGAGAGATTTAAAGAAGAGAAAAAGAAGAAAATGGAAGAAGAAGAAGGAAAAAGGGAAAGTATAAGAGAAATAAAGAAGTATCAAAGAAGAAAAAAATAAATGAAGAATAATAAAGAAAGAGGGAAAAGAAGAAAATGGAAGAAGAAGAAGAAGAAGGAAAAAAGAGAAAGGTATAGGAGAAATAAAGAAGTATCAAAGAAGAAAAAATAAATGAAGAATAATAAAGAAAGAGGGAAAAGAAGAAAATGGAAGAAGAAGAAGAAGAAGGAAAAAGAGAAAGGTATAGGAGAAATAAAGAAGTATCAAAGAAGAAAAAGAAGAAGAAAGATAAAAGAAGAAGAATAAAGAATGAGGAAAAAGAAGAAAATTGAAGAAGGAAAAAAAGAGAAAAACTATAAGAGAAATAAAGAAGTATCAAAGAAGAAAAAGAAGAAAAATAAAAGAAGATGAATAAAGAATGAGGAAAAAGAAGAAAATTGAAGAAGGAAAAAAAGAGAAAAACTATAAGAGAAATAAAGAAGTATCAAAGAAGAAAAAGAAGAAAAATAAAAGAAGATGAATAAAGAAAGAGGAAAAAGAAGAAAATTGAAGAAGAAGGAAAAAAGAGAAAAAACTATAAGAGAAATAAAGAAGAGTCAAAGAAGAAAAAGAAGAAGAAAAGTAAAAGAAGGAAAATTTTATTCGTGGAAAATCGATGCGTACACAGGAATGGAAAGAAAGAAAAACATACCGGAATCTAGTGATCTTTAAAAGAAGATAAACTAATCAACAAAAAAGAAGAGTAAAACCAACCCGTTGGAAAGCGTGCCAAACGACAATCTAAACTAAATTACCAGAAAAAACATGATGCAAATTATAGATTATGAACACCGTCCAATCGGCTTGCAAAGTGTGAAAAGACTATAGCTGCAAAATCACCATAATACCTTCATGAAAATTTACATTTCTAAAAGTCCGCAATTAAAAATTAGTCAGTAATGAAATCAGAAATATATTTTTTTCCTAGTTCACATTTGAGCCTAATTGGTGAAATACACGATCTTTGACAGGGCGTAGCCTTGGATATATTCCTTTGAGAGTTAACAAAGTGAACATCTTCATCGTGTGAGAATTATTGATCAAAATACGAAAGAAAGTCGAATATGTCGCACTGACCATTGGCACATTTCGCAGATATTTGCGAGAGAAGATTATAAAAGAAAACACCCTATCTGCCATATTGAAACAAGTCCATTTAAGAAAGACGTTAACGACAAGCAGATGGCCTCTTCATCACGCGCAGATATCGTCCTTTTAACAACATCCTTTCTCTCAACCAATTTTATCCAGCCATTTTCTCTAATTCAAACGAAAGATCCACATTATTGGCTGGAGAAAAATCGTATTATATAAATACTTACATGGTAATAGTTATAATGCTTTTCCAGTCTACGGTAACATGAATTTAAGCGCAGTACAAATTTGACGGCAAATTCTCATTATTTTAGTTGAAATGGCGAACTGTAACCGTAAGTTCTATGCTAACATTTTCTTTTCTCGAATTTCCAAAGTGTGAAACTCACTTCCGGTTTCTTGCTTTCCTGTCAACTTTGATCTTCAAAGATTTTAAAGCAGTGTCAATCGTTATCCCCTGCCATCTTAATTCCTGTTCGTGTCTTTCTTTTTTTCTTAAGGATTTTTTCTCACATGCATTCACTCTCAGTAACCCATTGCATCGTAATGGCTTTATTGCATTGCTTGCATGGAAATGATAAAAAAATGAGATGCGGAAGGATAAACATTCTCAATATATTATAAAAAAAAGGATTAAATTTGAATATGCATAGCACAACATATCTCTATAAAATTCACTACACTAAATTAGTTTTTTTATAGCCGACTCGTTGAAAGAGGAAGAGGCTATATAAATAAACAGATGCACACTGGTTTTCTGTCGTTACGTATAATGAAATAATTGCGAGGAAGAAATCAGTATGTGTAATAAAAAAATATAGCTATTATTTAAAAATAAGACTATCCCTATTTTAAGCTGTTATTCAAAATATTCACGCAATGTGTTAACTATGAAGCCCAGTGGACCAATAAACCTTCTTTATATATATATATATATATATATATATATATATATATATATATATATATATATATATATATATATATATATATATATATATATATTTGTGTGTGTGTGTGTGTGTGTGTATTCTTCAAATTACATTAATATAATATTTTTATATTAATTTTAATTTTTGTATATGTATGTTTATATATTTACTAAAAATATTTGAAATCTTAATTACTCACGCACATATATATGTATATATATATATTTAAGAAGTATTTGAAAATAATGTTTATTTTTACTTTTAATATGATGTATATACATTTATCTGTATTTTGTAAACATCTTTTAAATTAATATTTTCATTTTTTAAATTTTGATGATATATATATATATATATATATATTCTAATATGTATTTGAAAATAATATTTTTACTTGTAATTTTAATTCTATATATATATATATATATATATATATATCAACACATATTTAAAACTAGTATTTTATTTGGCATACACACACATATATGCATATATTCTAAGGAGTATTCGAAAATTTTAATTTATTTTCATTATACGCACAAATATATGTATATATATATATATATATATATATATAGATATATGTATACACACATACATATATATATATATATATATATATATATATATATATACTAAGTAATATTCGAAAATAATTTTTACTTTATAATTTAATTACACATATATATATGTATATATTTATATATATACATATATATATATATTATTTTCAAATATTTTTGGAAAATATATATGGATATATATACAAAATTGAAAATTGAAAATAAAAATATTGTTTTTAAATACTTATTAGAATATATATATATATATATATATATATATATATATATATATGTGTGTGTGTGTGTGTGCGTGTGCGAGTGTGTATCTGTCTCTCTGTAATTAAAATTTGTGATGAAAATATTATTTTCAAATATTTTTAGATAATATATATAAATACATATACAGAAATCTACATATACATATTTTTTTTAATAAGATTTATGGTAAGTTTATACACACACACACACACACACACACATATATATATATATATATATATATATATATATATATATATATATATATATATTAAGCATTTCACCCAAATCAATGCGGGAAGCCCCTAGCACGCAAGGGGTTACTGAGGATTTGGAGCGAGAGCAGTTAGGAGTGATAGAGAAAGGATGAGGAGAAGGATAGTGGATAGATCAAGTCAACTGGAGATGTCGATTGACATTACATTTGAATAGTTGGAGATTATAGTTGTCAGTGAAACAGGAATACGGAAGGGAGATTCACAGTCGAGATGTGCGAGATATGAATCTATTGGAGTAGAAGAGACGGCTACATTTAGCAGTTTCAACAATGAAAGTGTGAGAACGGGATCCAAGCCTCGTAGAGCGCTTGAATTCATGAAGTCTGGGAACTACCGCAAGCAGCTCATCGGAGCAATTACCATCAAAGTGTTTGTAATAAAGACAGAGAGAGGCGACATAAGAGCGTCTGTGAAAGAGCGACTGCAGACGAGATGCCAGGTCGGGGCCAATCACATTGCATATCCTTCTATGGATCTTATCAAGAACCCCGAGGCAAACAGAAGGGGCTCCAGACCATATATGGCAGCAATACTCCATGCAAGGGCGAAGGGTTATCTGTAGATTTGAAGGATCGATTCCGGGGAGAAAAACTTCCTGGCGCGGCACAGGGAGCCAAATTTCCTTGCGGTGGACGAAGCAATTGACTCAATGTATTTGTTCCATCGCAGTTCAGCAGTCAACGTGAGACCGAACAGCCGCAGACGGGTGCTCTCGAGAAGTTGAGCGTCAGACATTCTAATGGGGGGGGGGGGCAGGGAAGGATATCTGTGGTGATTAATATAGAGCAGTTTTGTTTTTGAAGCGTTAAAGTTTACCAGTCAATTCCTGCCCCAGTTCACAACCGATTGATATATCTATACATGTGTGTGTTAAAGTATACTATTTACATTATATATGTTAAAGTGTGTTTTTACTTTTAAATATATATGCATATATTTTAATATATCTTTTATTTTATACATTATGCCTACAGATACAAATATTTAAGTAAATGCTCTGTTTATAGTAAACAGTATGAACACCATTTACCGGCTGGAATGTCCGAGAAATCTAAAAGAAAAGTTGCCTCCTCCAACATGGTACCGCCATATGGCCTGACGGGCTATACCATTTAGCTACAGAGGAAGCGCCTGGTTAGAAAAGTTAAATTACTGCTTTTGAACTACAAACTTCCCATGATTTCCTTTGAACGTTCATATCTGCTTGAAGTGTATCTTAACGTAAACAAATGACATAATATATTATGAAATGGTCCGACAATAAGCACATCGATTTACTTAAATATATGTATGTATAAAATTAACGTATAAAGAAAAAATATATTAAAATAATTGTCGAACTTTATCCATTTCATAATATATATATATATATATATATATATATATATATATATATATATATATATATATATATATATATGAAATAAATAATAAAATTTTATTTTAAAATTTCCGCCATATGGATCTTATCTCCACTTCCTTGGATTGAATAGTAAATTGTTGCGAAAATCTGATCGAAAAACGATAAGTCAATACAGGTTTCTTTTAAATTAAATTCAGATATTCGATAAAAAAAATTAAATTTGATTCAGGCCTTTCTTTATAGGATAATGTTTGCACAGAATTTTTTTTTTTCATAAAATACTTTCTCCATTTTTTTAATTCCTAAAACGGAAAAATAACACTCATAAAATTTCGAAGTCGATTCTATCTATGGATCGGCCATGTTTTTTTTCCATCTTTTTTCTCAAATGATATTTCTTGAAATCCATTCTTCACAATTTTTCTAGCCAGTTTATATCTTAAAGGTTTATAGATCTACCATTCGTCCATACATTTTATGTTGCTTTCTATATCGGGTCTGGTGTTTCTGTTATGCATTTAAGAATTCCTGATAAATTACAGTATAAATATAAAGGTATGCAATGCTATTGGTCCTGACATAGTATCTCGGATTCAGTCCCTTCTTCCTGTGCCGTAACGGAGTTTTCATATATCTTTTCTAAAAGTTTTTTTTATGGTAATTGTTCTGATGAACTTTCCTCTTTGGTACTTATATTTTACGTATTTAAGCTCATGTTAGGTTAGCGGAAAGGTCTCATCATTTTAGAGTTGAAATTTCTGAATGTGACCGTAAGTTATATGCCAAGAGTTTCTTCTTTCACATTTTTCGCTGGTTGATCTTTCTTATAGCTTCAGCTTTCATCTTCAAAAAATTAAATTCAATGTCAATCCTTATCTATTGTCTTGTTAATTTCTATTGTTTTATTTTTTCTCTCCCTAATAATGTTTTCTTTTTGTCATATACTGTCACACCCGGTAACCACTTGCATCTTAGTGGCTTAATTGCCTTGCTTGTGGTGAAATGATTAAAGAAAACGTATGTAATAGAAACTCTCACCTGACCTCAGGTGGAACTCGGGCATCCAATCCATGGCTAATGATGTAGGAAAAATTGTCAGGTTCACTGTATCCTGCCAGTAGGTATCTGACTCCTATAGGCTATCCTCTACTTATACAAAAGTTAGATCAGACCTAAAATTTCGTGCTGTTGTTATATTTGCGCGGGGGCTGTTCAGTCGTCACTTGCAAGTTTCCATATAGTACGAAAGCGTCCCAGAGTCCTTGTAGAGACTTACTCGACCCCCCACCACTGATTCAGTCGCAGACACAAGGTCAGTTTTTAACGTGGAGACCCGAGTGTCTTCACTCGGGCCGTTGTTCTTAGCTTGTCCAAGCTGGTCAGAGCTCGCCCAAGCTAGTCAGAGCTCGTCTCAGCTAGTCATAGCTGGTCATGGCCTACTCAAGCCGGTCAGAGTTCGACCAAGCCAGTCATAGCCGTGATACCACCTGCGCCAGGGAATCCCTTCATTAGGTAAGTATGTCTCAGAGTCCTTGTAAGTGACATATCATTTTCTAACCTCCAACCGCTCTCATAGGCGGGATGTGGCCAGCCTCTCACAGCCATATTGCTGCTACCATGGAAAGGACTAAACACATCCTTTATTTCCGCCATTTCTAACCTTCTCGGCTAGGACCGACCATGTTACGCACGGCCTCCCCTGCGTATTCTACTGGTGAAAATTAAATTCCACTCGAGTAGCTTCATCCCGTGAACCACTACACTGTCTATGTGCCGTGTCCCTTCAATAAGTGAACAATTATGATTCTGCACAATCTCTTACCCACGAATTACTGCTCTGTGGAACCGACTCTCAAGAGGATATTTCCTTGATCACTAAAATTTTAACATGTTTAGGTCTATGTGTAACCGTTAACTTACCCTCTTATCCACATAAATAGACCCTTACTCTAACCCACTACTGTGAGTGACCCCGGGCCTTATACAAGAGGAATTTCTCTGTTAAAAAAAAAATAAAAATAAAAAAGACTAGCGTTTCTCTCAGACGATGATTTTTTAAAAATTTATTACGTGTAAATTGGCTTATTGTAAACTAGAAGCCATACGCAGTTGGTCGATCAGAAAAAGCATTCAATTAGCATGGAGAAAAAACGGCATCATTTTTAGATGCAACAGAGTTTTATCGTCTTCAATTACTTTAAGATACTTTCATTAAAAAA
>OZ038514.1:59339297-59356797 GCA_964036315.1 Acanthosepion esculentum | reverse complement strand
TGTGAGAGGTCACATATTGGCGTTCGAGATTTACCTCACCTCCGCGCGAGGTAGCGGCCCACGGCCCAGTCGAAAAGAGGTCGAGGCGAAGGGTCAGCCAGTATTTATAGCCAGGGGAGAGAGACCCCTGTTGAAGGATTAAGGAACTGAGGAGGAGCTAACTCCGACAATAACATTACTTTTCATGAAAAATCAGCGAGAACTTATTCAAGGTCCTAATACAATCCCGCTTTCAACCAGTTGTGAAATCCATTTACACAAGCTCGGCGTGTTTTATTACTTTATTACTTAGTAGCTTAGTAGCAGTCCGAACAATATAAAAAGTGCAATTAGTTTACAATACCTATATCTCAGAATTATAGACAGATCCTGAACAAGGCCGGAGCGTACATAGCAGAAACGTCGTGAATATGGTAATAAATTGAGGACAACAGACCTAACGATGTAAGTAGTGTAAATAGTTACAATATCTCATCTCAGAAATATAGACAAATCCTGAAGAAAGTCGGAGTGTACAATAGCAGAAACGTCGTGAATATGGTAATAAATTGAGGACAACAGACCTAACGATGTAAGTAGTGTAAATAGTTACAATATCTCATCTCAGAAATATAGACAGATACTCATTTGGTAAAACGGTTATATATATTTGCTTTCCTTTTTTGTAAGCATACAAGAAATCAGAAGGTACCGTCGCATCATGTAACTTCACCGGAAAGAAATCTAAAAATAAAACCTATCATTTTTTTTTCTCTTGATCCTTCTTGCGTCCGTGGTTAAAATGGAGACGTAAAACTTGAAATGCGATCTTTACACCAGCAGTGTCTTTTTTTTTTAATTTTCAAGACTTTTTCGTTATGAGAAGGGCCTCTCTAGAAATATAAGTAAGACATAGTCTGTCTATTCTAGCCCTTTAAATGTTTTATGTTATTAGGTTGTCATTAATTATCTCTCTCCAGAACATCCTTTTGTTTTCTTTTTTTTCATTTATAAACTACGATAATTATTCTCGGAAAAAATCGTAGAAAGGTTTTCATTGGCCGCAGCATGGTTTTGTATTTAGAGAGCTATTCCTCATAACTCTCTATTCAATTTCTGTAAGGGCTTTGTGTTTAGGGGCCATGACTCTCCACATCATCCCTTTTTATATCTGTAAACTACGATGATTATTCTCGAAAAAGATCTTGGAAAGGCTTTCGTTGGCTTATTCACAGTTTTGTATTCAGATAATTATTCCTGTATTTGTTTATTCACTTCCTATAAGGGCTTTGTGTTAAGGGGTTATGACTCTCCACAGCATCACCTTTTTACATCTGTAAACTACGATGATTATTCTCGGAAAAGATCGCGGATAGGTATCCGTTCCCTTCTGCACAGTTCTGTATTCAGAGAATTATTCCTGTATTTGTCTATTCAGTTTCTATAAGGGCTTTGTGTCAACAGACTTTAATTGGTTATGACTCTCCACAACTTCCATGTGTTCCTTTTTTAACATCTATAAACTACTAATTACCAAGATTGATTTTCGGAAATATTGTGGAGTGTTTTTTTTTGTTGTTGTTTCATCTTCACCACGATTAATGCAACCTTGTAGGTGATGAATTATTTTAAATCCTCCAACCCTTTTCCAGAAAGGTAATGTGTACTGGTCTCTCACTCTTCTCTCAATATTTTCAAGTTAACTATTCTGACGAGCTATATTCTTTAGTTCCACCAGTTCAGACTTTTAGATTTAGAATGCCCATGCCACCTACGCAGGGTCTTTTATTTCATGTAACAGACTCCCGTGGGGATGCTTCCTCGATCACTACGATTTTAATTTTTTCTAGTCTAGAGTCAATTGTTTCCTATCATACATATCCTCATAATCGACACTTCTTACTTCTCTACAACAACCTCATATTTTAACCCTCTAACTTGAGTGGCTCTTATGTATTCTGTACGTGAACAGCAGTATAAAAGATTTACTGAAGATAAGAAAAAAATACGAACGTTCTGTTTATTTACATTTAATATTGTGGGTGGCTGACAGGATGAAAACAATGATGTTTAGTTAAGATATGTTTAGAGCAACACCAGGAAGGAAATCGTGAAGAGCCACCATCGCCCATGAATCTGGCGCACAGAAGAAGAAGAGAAAACACTCTTCTAATATTTGCTAAGCATAGCTTATGTTGGCTCTATTCCAGCATCGATATGTAAACAGTAAGTATCAATTTGGTTATACTTGGTATTGTTCAGGGAGACATGATTCCTAATCTTTACCCTACGGTAGGCACACTATTTTTTTAAATTTTTTTTTTTAAGAAGGAACAAGTGTGGGGACGGCATTGTGTAGTTGTTAATCTTTGCATTGAATTTATTGAGAGAGTGTGAGCGTATATGCTGTGTCCACACTGCGTTGTATAAATAAATATAAGTCTGTACAAATCTCTCGACGCAGAAAGGCTTGATTCGTACCTCCTTCAAAGGACAAACAACTTCACGCACACTGCATGTCTAATCGGATTGTCAGTCTGAAGTGTTCAAAGTTCGATATTCACAGCCAAATGCATACTGTTTCCAAGCAAGCCGGCGACGACGCTTTTCTTTTTCACTCTTTCATTCTATCCGTCTATTTTTTTTTTCCATTTTTTTTTTCCAAAATCGGCCAAGCCTGCAGTAACAAACATGGCGGATGCGACTCTAGAACGACATTGCAGATTTATCTCAAATGATTGTGTACGTTGGATTTTTTATTTTGATTTTTTTATGCTTGACTGATTATTGTTTTTTTTGTTTCTTTCTTCTCATTCGTTTATTTACTTATTTGCCTAGAATTTTATTATCCGTTTTTTTTTTTCTTTCTTTTGTTAATTATAATTTGTGATTGGTAAATGTACTTGGAAGCATTGATGTGATTTCAAGTTTTTCTTGGTTACGTCTCCATCTTATTTTTCTTTTCCTGCTGTCAATGTTCTTTATTCTTTTTCATCTTCTTCTTCTTCTGCGTTCCCCTCTTCTTCTTTTTAGTAGTAGTAGTAGTAGTAGTAGTATAAGTAGTAACATTTCTTCCAATGGATTGCGCCATCATTTTGTTCTTCTTCACCCTCATCTTCGTTTTTTGTGATTTCTCTTCCTCCTTTTCTTTTTCTTCTTTCTTTTTCTTTTTCGTCTTTTTTTCTTCTTACTCTTCCTCCTTTTCTTTTTCTTTTGTCTTTTCTTCTTTCTTCTTTTTCTTCGTTTTTCTTCTTTCTTTTCTTCTTTCTTTTTCTTCTTTCTTTTTCATCTTTCTTTTCTTCTTTCTCTTCCTCCTTTTCTTTTGCTTCTTTTTTTTCTTCTTTCTTTTTCTTCTTTCTTTTTCATCTTTCTTTTTCTTCTTTCTTTTTCATCTTTCTTTTGCTTCTTTCTTTTCTTCGTTCTTTTTCTTCTTTTTTCTTCTTTCTCTTCCTCCTTTTCTTTTTCTTCTTTCTTTTCTTCTTTCTTTTTCTTTTTTTTCTTCTTTCTTTTCTTCTTTCTTTTTCTTCTTTCTTTTTTCCTTTCTCTTCCTCCTTTTCTTTTACTTCTTTCTTTTTCTTCTTCGCATCCTATTCTTTTTTTCTAATCTTCTTATTATTAATAATAGTAGTAGTATTAGAAATAGTAGTACTTGTAGTAGTATTTCTGTTTCCAATGCATGGCTATGCATCTTCATCTTCTCCTACATCTGCCGTGTTTTCTCCTCTCCTCTTTTTTCTCCCTCATCACTCTTCTTCTTTGTCATATACTACTCTTCCTTCTCCTCCTCTTCTTTCTTCATCTCGTCGTTTTCATCTTTTACTTGTTATGCAGCTTCTCCTCCACTCACTCACTCTTCTTCTTCTTCTTCTTCTTCTTCTTCTTCTTCTTCTTCTTCTTCTTCTTCTTCTTCTTCTTCTTTGTCTTCTCTTACTCTACTTCCCTCTTCTCCTCCTTTTTGTCTTCTTAATCCACTTCACTCTCCTCTTCTTTCTCCTCCTCCTCTACTTCATTGTCTTATCTTGCTCCACTTCCCTTTCCTCCACCTCATCCTCTTCTTTGTCTTCTCCTACCACTTCCTTCTTCTCCTCCTCCTCCTCCTCTTCTTGTTTGTCTTCGCTTACCCCACTTCCCTCTCCTCCTCCTCCTTCTTCTTCTTTGTCTTTTCTTTTGTCTTCATTTTCTTCTTCTTTTGAGTTTATTCTTTGCTTTTTCATCTTATTGTGATTATTAATCTTATTATTATTATTATTATTATTATTATTATTATTATTATTATTATTATTATTATTCGCTTTCTTCTTATTATTAGTAATAATAGTATTAGTATTTAATTAGTATTCGAATTCCGCCAATGTTTCTCATCTCTTCCTTTTTCTTTCAATATTCAGCTTCTCTCTCATTCTTTAGTATGTTTAATATCCCCGCCCCGCCCCGAGGACGAGGCAGCAGAAATGTGGTTCTACAGAAGGATAATGAGGTTTCCATGGACGGAGCTAGTAAGCAGCGAGCAAGTTTGGTTTGGTTAATTTTGTTTTACGGCATATCAACCTAAATGAGTTATTTAATGCCGACAAACATTTTTATTGCTGGAAATATTTTGTTTGTCAAAAATCTGCTTCTGGTAATATATTCCCTTCAAAAATGTATTGCTGGTAATAATTTTTTCAAAAAAAAGTATTACTAGTTATAGTTAACTATTTTCCCAAAGCTGGGACCCTAACAGGTGCAACCACCCAGGCTCTGGGTGGACCTGGGACAACCAGCAATTAAGAGGTGGTTCCACGCTCCGCAAAACATCCTGATCAGAGGCCTTGCTGCAGGACGTAGTTTAACGTCTTACCCAGGACGCGGACGTAGTTTAACGTCTTACCCAGGACGCAGATGTAGTTTAACGTCTTACCCAGGACGCGGATGTTGTTTAACGTCTTACTCAGGACGCGTATGTAGTTTAACGTCTTACTCAGGACGCAGATGTAGTTTAACGTCTTACCCAGGACGCGGATGTAGTTTAACGTCTTACTCAGGACGCGGATGTTGTTTAACGTCTTACTCAGGACGCGGATGTAGTTTAACGTCTTACCCAGGACGCAGATGTAGTTTAACGTCTTACCCAGGACGCGGATGTTGTTTAACGTCTTACTCAGGACGCGGATGTAGTTTAACGTCTTACTCAGGACGCGGATGTAGTTTACCGTCTTACCCAGGACGCGGATGTAGCTTAACGTCTTACTCAGGACGCAGCGAGGAAGTCTTGGAGAACATGGCAACAGAGAGAACACTCAGAATCATTAAAAAAAAGACGACAGGAATTCTTTGAAAGGCAAAAAGGTGTCTGTCAGATGATTAATAGAAAGCCATTTTATTTTTGAGGAGTTAACATTAACATTCCTTGTCCCAGATTATACACTCGTATGCAGAACCGCTTTAGTTTCCTTTCTTTCACCATACGATCAGTTTTAGACCCACTGAAGTGACAGGGTGTAATCGATTTGTATTTGTCTCAGATTAGCGCATGTGCAGTAATGTGAATCTATTTACAGGTGGTATGATGAAATTGTTTTGTCTTGAAAAATATTGCGTCATCCGTGAGTGCATAAGATTTTTATCTCGCCCAGACACTGCTGTCTCGACTGTCGATTAGTTGTCCTACGGCCATTGTCTGCGATGGACGTTACTCCAAAGAAGCGTACGAAAATTGTAACGCTGCCTGAACACACTGGCAAAATTTACCAGTGAGCAAATCAATGTACTATAGACTGGTTCGGAAACTGATTTAAATCAAATCGAGAATCGTTGGTCAATTTGAAAAGACCGACTTCGTGAATGTGCACTGGGTCATGATTTATTGGAAGAATAGGGAAAAAAATAAATAATTATGTACGGACTCATTCGTTTTGTCTCAATTAATTTACACAAGGGTGTCGTAGATTTTAGGTTACTTTTGAGAACATCTGCCAATTTGCCCGATTAGTCGTAATATATTGATGCCATGAAAAAACCTTAATACGAAAAAGCCCATCTAAGAAACCTTTCGTGTAACTCTTATTATAAGATAAATCGTTGGGAAATAATAATTTATTTTTATGAAAACTAATAAGAACAACACGGTGTTTTCCTGTCGTCTTTTAATAACCTCACAAAAAGCTTAACCGCGAATATGAAAGGATCCTATCTAGAATAAGTAGGCAGAACATTTCTATATTATTTAACGAAACCTGATTCAATATATATATATATATATACATATATATATATATATATATATATATTTATATATATATATATATATATATATTTATATATATATATATATATATATATATATATATATATATATATATATATATATATATATTTATATATATATATTTATATATATATATATATATATATATTTGGGAGGTACGCTGAGTTATGGATAGCGGCTCGGATTGAGGAAGCGGAAAGCTGTTCGAATTCTAGTCTGATACATTACATTAACTTACGAGCTAATACTCTTACCAAAGGTATGACTCCACTTTTTCTCCCGCCATCTTTGGATAAATAGCTGGACAAACTGTGTTCTAGATACTTGTATGGCATCACTTATAGGAAACAGAAAAACTCTGAATTCAAAACAGGCCTGGAGAGGGTTAGGCTCCGTCAGGCTATCTTGCACTAGAAGCACCACTTCTGCTGCAGCTGCAGTACACATGAAGCCCATGCAACTCTACAGGTCACAAGAGAAATTCCTATGTTCATAGTGTCTATATATATATATATATATATGTATATGTATATATATATATATATAGATAGATAGATAGAAAGAGAGAGTTTAGACACCGCACCCAACATTATATATATATATATATATATATATATATATATATATATATATATATACAGAAATATAGTCTTAAAGTGTGCTATATTTATGGGGTAAAGTACTCAATATCAGAGATAGAGCGTGTGTAAATATAAAAGTGGACATGGAAGTCAGCACTTAGAGGCGACAGTCTGTTTCATGCTCGTGCAATCGTCAGGCGACTAGTGCTGTTATTCTTCTCGGCTATTTATATAAGGGTCAGTGGTGCATTATGGGTAGTCTATAAAAAATAAATAGATACAAAAAAAAAATAAAAAATAAGCAAAATAATTTGACATAAATAAATAAACAAATAAGCGACTTCCGGTAAAAGTAACCGCCAAAATAGACTACCCATAATGCACCACTGACCCTTATATAAATAGCCGAGAAAAATAACAGCACTAGTCGCCTGACGATTGCACGAGCATGAAACAGACTGTCGCCTCTAAGTGCTGACTTCCATGTCCACTTTTATATATATATATATATATATATATATATATATATATATATATATATATATATATATATATATATATATATATAATGAAGTGGATAAAGTCCGACAATTGTTTTAATATATTTTTGTTTATACGTTATTTTTATAGATACAGATATTTAAGAAAATGCTCTGTTTATTGTCGGACTTAGTTCATTTCATAATATATTATGTCATTTGTTTACGTTAAGATACACTTCGAGCAGATATGAACGTTCAAGAGAAATCAAGGCGAGTTTGTAGTTCTAAAGCAGTAATTTAACTTATCTAACCAGGCACTTCCCCCGTAGCGAAATGGTATTGCACGTCAGGCCATATGGCGGTTTCGTGCAAGATACTGGTTCGATTCGAGGAGGCAAATTTTTCTTTCAGATTTCTCGGACATTCAGGTCGGTAATTATTGTTAATAATGCTTTTAGAAACAGAGTATTTACTTAAATATTTATATATTGTTGGGTGGAGAGTCCAACTCTCTCTATATATATAGACACTAGGAAAATAGAAATTGGGCACTTCGGCGTGTAATGGTTAGAAAGCTTGTCTCGTCAGAAACAATTACGACTGAGAAGTGAATATGATCCTCACTGGGTCTCTCATGCTTTCTGCGTTGTGCCACATCTAAGCTAGGCTTAGAAAAACAATATATATATATATATATATATATATATATATATATATATATATATATAAAAGTGGACATGGAAGTCAGGACTTAGAGGCGACAGTCTGTTTCATGCTAGTGCAATCGTCAGGCGACTAGTGCTGTTATTTTTCTCGGCTACTTATATAAGGGTCAGTGGTGCATTATGGGTAGTCTATTTTGGCGGTTACTTTTACCGGAAGTGGCTTATTTGTTTATTTATTTATGTCAAATTATTTTGCTTGTTTTTTGTTTGTTTTTTTTTGTTTTTTTTTTTGTTTTTTTTTATCTTATATATTTATTTATTTATTCTTTTATTTTGATCGGTGTTTTTGGTTAACGTAGTAAAAATTTGTTTATATAGCTTATTGTTGGTAGTCTATAATGGCCGTCATTTACCGGAAATCTACCAAGCCACGACAAAATCAGCAGATAATGAAGAAAAAGTATATATAGGAGTAACCGAAGGACCATGGAAACAAAGAAATTATGTACACAAAATGTCTTTCACAAATAGTAAATATGTGAACAGCACAATGCTTTCTAAGTATATCTGGGAAATAAAAAACAAAACACACACCACACCAAAAATATCTTGGAAAATAAGGAAAAAATCATCAGCCTACAACAACCTATCAAAAACCTGCAAACTTTGCTTGGAGGAAAAAATAGCTATCATTACCTTCCCAGATCAAAATAAATTATTAAATAAAATATCCGAGCTAATCTCAAAATGTAGACATGAAAACAAATTTTTACTACGTAACTTAAAATAGAAAAATAAATAAATATATAAACAAACAACAATAAAATAAGCAAAATAAATTACTCCAAACAAATCATAAATCCACACCTGTTAGAATATACGAAATAAAATAAAAACAAAAGAACGGACGAAAGTTATAACTGTTATACAAATAATAATAATAAAAAAAAAAAAAACATTAATAAAAGATAATATACTACGTTACTTAAAAACCGAAAGCCAAAAAGATATAGTGTAACAAATAAATAACAACAAGTATAATAAATCGATCTAAATACATCCAAATATATGAATAAACTAACAACCGATTACGATAAACTAGCCGTTTAAAATACAAAACAAAACAAAAACAAATAAAGATAACCAACCTAAATAGATAAATTAAAAACTGTTCCCACCTAAATAATAGTCAGAAAAAACACAAATTCAACAAACAGATTTAATCAATGACAAATAAACAAATATATAAGATAAAAAATAAAAATGAAAATAAATAAAAACAAGCAAAAGAATTTGACCCAAATAAATAAGCGAACAAGCGATTTCCGGTAAATGACGGCCATTATAGACTACCAACAATAAGCTATATAAACAAATTTTTACTACGTTAACCAAAAACACCGATCAAAATAAAAGAATAAATAAATAAATATATAAGATAAAAAAAAAAACAAAAAAAACAAACAAACAAAAAACAAGCAAAATAATTTGACATAAATAAATAAACAAATAAGCCACTTCCGGTAAAAGTAACCGCCAAAATAGACTACCCATAATGCACCACTGACCCTTATATAAGTAGCCGAGAAAAATAACAGCACTAGTCGCCTGATGATTGCACTAGCATGAAACAGACTGTCGCCTCTAAGTGCTGACTTCCATGTCCACTTTTATATTTACACACGCTCTATCTCTGATATTGAGCACTTTACCCCATAAATATAGCACACTTTAAGACTATATATATATATATATATATATATATATATATATATATTTGAAAGGCACAGTCTAGTAATGTATTGCGGCATGTATACTTTGTCGTGGTGTAATGTTAGAAAGCTTTACTCGCTAGAATAAATACGAGTGAGAAGTGAGTTCGATCCTCACTAGGTCTCTCATACTTCCTGCCTTGTGCCACCTCTACGCTATGCTTAGAAAAACACTATATATATATATATATATATATATATATATATATATATATATATATATATATATATATATAATGTAATATGTCCGACTATAATTTTAATATATTTTCTGTCTATACGTTATTTTAATAGATACAATTTATTTAAATAAATGTGTGTATATGTAAAATACGGGAATGAATTATTTAAATATATATTTGTGTTTATTAATATATGTGTATGTAGGTGCATTTAAGTGCATATATGCGTTTAAATGTATAGGTTCTCAATACGTTTTATTTCTGGGAATGAATATCTTTATATATAAATATATACATATAAGATGATTGAGGGAAAGAAAGGAAATCTCTTCATTATAGTGTGCATACATTTTTCAATATTTTATCAGCAGAAAATAAACCTAAAGAATTGGCAAGTTGTTTTCAAAAATTTGAAATACTTTTTGTTTGATATTTTTATGTTTTTTTTTTCATCTTCAAAAGGCTTGTTATATATTCGTCATGTTATTCATCTCTTCGGAGTCATTAAAATATTTTTGAACATTCAGGGGAAAAAAAAAATCTTCTTCGAAATTGAAATCTGCAAATAGACGAGTTAAGAGAAACGCCAAAACAGAATCGTTTCGAGATCAAACCTGACGAACGCTAATAAAGAGGTGGTCGCCAAATGAAGGCACCGAGTGATGAGGAACGACAGGGGCATGGGGGATGTGTGGAGTACGTTTGAAATTCAAAGAGTAACGAAACACAGACAGAGAGTCCATCGAAGGAGAAGGACAAGGAAAAGCAGAGAGCGAAATCAAGTGCAGCTTGTCGAGAGGAAAATAAAAGGGGAAGGATTTTTCTAGATTATTCATTAACTGTCTTCATATGGAATCGACGAGTTACAGCAATAAAAATAAAAATATTAAAATGGAAAATATGTGTCTATCGAAAAACAATCCACACACACATATATATACACTTTATTTTAGGATATTACATACAAATATGTAAAAGACGCTACACAAATGCAATCATGTTATTATATATATATATATATATATATATATATATATATATATATATATATATATATTTGTCATCCACAGACAGACTGTTTCGCTGTTTCACAGCTCATCAGTGTGGCTAGATGTCCAGTTGCCTCTAGCTAGGATCAAAACCCGACTGAATTGGCGTCAATCGGAATTTCTACCACTAAGCCGTCGGCTCACGGCAGGGATGAAGGTGAATTTTAGCGTGTTTACTTTTAGACTTAGATAAACACACAGTGACTGACAGTGACTCAATTCTGCCGAAGAGTCATGCTATATTAGCTTAAATAGTCACTGTTTACAAACTCACACCTCAAACCAAAGAGCTCAACCGAAATTAATTTTTCAGGAGCCAATATATATATATATATATATATATATATATATATATATATATATATATATATGACGTGAATGATATATATATATATATCATTTATATATATCATATATATATATATATATATATATATATATATATATATATATATATATATATATGTATGTGTGTGTATGTGTATGTGTGTTATGGTTATTTACCCACGCTCTCATCGCCTCGCCCAGCTATAAATAGGAGCAGGTACTGCCTTTTGGAGAGGGAAGTTTTCAGAAATCAGCTCTGATAGTCGGACGGAATATTCTTGTTGTAATACTCTCGTTTGTAAATGTTTGTATTGCCGTTTTCTGTTAATACATTTGTTTAACTCAAATCCTCTCTTTGTGTTTTTATTTCTGGCCCTAACAAGGCCAAAACAACATATTACGTAAATTATGCAAATATTATTAGACTCTATTCGTTGTAAATTTAGAAACACCCCCATATATATATATATATATATATATATATATATATATATATATATATATATATATATATATATGTATATAACGTATGACTCATTAAGTAATGTATAGAAGTTACGTTTACTTATTTTTAATAGCATCCCCTAATAATTACTGATAAGTTTCTTATTAAAGGAAGAAAGAAAATTGCCATTCATTTTATTCGAAGTACTTTCGGCCTTACAAAAAGTCGTCATCACAGTCTTGTTTTTTTCTAAGAGAAAAAATAGGTTCATCATTTTTTAAGTCAAAATGAATGCGTTCATCTGAAAATTAGTTTTTCATTTTGGAAGGGGGAAAGCCAAGGTTATATACTATACAATATTTATATGTTATCATGTAGACGCGCGTGCAAATGTCAAGGGAGGTAACTAAGTTATTAAAATGTCTAAATCTTTTTTAAAGAAAAAAGATTTAAAACTATTAGCTAAGACTTGGATATTTTCAACTGTCTACTATAATCATTATAAAGCATTTGTGCAATATTCATAATTATGTATATATATATATATGTGTGTGTAGATGGGTTTACCCTGAAGATCCGTTTAATTGAAACCTAGATAGGATTGCCTGTCTCCTTAGGATTACATTAGGTTCACTCTACTTACGGAGTTGACTTTTTACTCGCTTTGGTTTTTTTTTTATTTGGACTTGGAGCTTAAACACTGGAAGATTGTTTTGGACTTGTTTTAATGTTCTTGGTTCTTTCTTTTTTTTTTCTCCATTTTTCCTCGGGTTCCATTTGTTCTACTTCAAGTTGAGCTATCCGAGGTTTTTCCAAACGAATACCACCATATATATAAATATATATATAAATATATATATATATATATATATATATATATATATATATATATATATATATATATATGACGTAAATGAAGCAAATATTATAAGGTAGTATTATTCAATATATATGCATAGCTAAATTGACTAGAATATTGCTGTCAAATATGGTCCGGTGTTCCTGCTCTTTGAAATCCAAAGAAAAATCAGCAATATTACTGGCTTTCAGCTGGCGACTCGGCTTCAGTCAATTTCCCATCGCCGTATATTTGCCTACCTTTGCTTTTCTATAAATACTTTTATGATAATTGTTTGTGTGGACTCTTTTTTAGATTGTTGTTTTATTAAAGAGACAATGAATTGTACATATGGCTATTAGTTAGGATTTTCATAGAGACATGGAGGTATTATGGTGAATGTAGTAAGAAAGTTAAGTACGAATGTGTTGTTTTGGTGTTACGTAGTATTATTCATTATATATGTATAGTTGAATTGACTAGATTTAACCAGAAATGATAGTTTGTTAATTTTAACCTAATCCAAATTAAGCTGATCTCTTTTAATCATCTGAGAGCACTCTTTCTGCCTTCCATCATCATGGCTGATGCTAACCTCCTTCAGAGTCACTATTTGCGCCTGCTCAGTGTAAAGTTCTCAACAGGGGTGAAGGGGAAAAACTATAGAGAATCCATTGCTTGACCAGCTGCTAGGAGAATTGGCTCAGTGTATCGTGCTAGACAATTTTTCTCAATATAATCTATATTACATATCTATATGTCTACATATATATATGACGTCACACATTATTTTAAGACATTTTTATGTTTATACATTCTTTTTATATGGATACAAATATTTAAGTAAATGCTCTGCTTATAATAAACAATATTAACAACATTTACCGACCTGAATGTGTGATAGGTTTGCATAGAAAATATGAGGCCTCCGACAGGATTCGAACGTGTACCCTATACGGAACCGTCATATAGACTGACATGCTTTTAGTGTAGTTTAAAAACAGTAAAATCGACCTTGCTAAACGAACGCTCCTCTGTGGCCGAATCGGTTAAACCACGTCAGAGAGTTCGATTTTTGTATATATATATATATATATATATATATATATATATATATATATATATATATATATATATATATATATATATATATATATATATATAGGGGTTGGTCAAAATAATTGGAACAGGCGCAAATTCCACTCCTATATTTCAAAGACCTATTATATTAAAAAATTTAACTAAAACTTTGTAGTTAGCAGGTTATATCTATTGTAAATACGTTTATCTCATTTACTGTCTTTGTCTTATTTATTTTTAGAATTTCGAGTTCGAAAAAGAGCAAATTTTTGGAGCTCGCATGGCAGGAGCCTCGATCACTAAGGTTGCTGAACTGTTTGGTTTTTCAAGAGCTACCATATCAAGAACTATGACGAAAATTCGAGAAACAGGGCAAAAACTCTAGCAACCGTAGCAATTCGGGCCGGACTTGCAAATGTACTGACAGGGCATGACGTGCATTGAAACGCAATGTGGCAAAAAATCATTGGACTACTGCGGCCAAAGTGACTGCTGAGTTGAATAATCATCTGAATAGTCCAGTTCCTACTAAAACTGTTCGTCGTGAGCTCCATAAGTCTGGATATCATGGAAGAGCAGCCGTAAGGAAACCTCTTCTCTCCACTTGCAACATTCAGAAGAGGTAGAAGTGGTGCAGAGATCACAATGCCTTGTCTGCAGACCAATGGAGTCAAGGCATATTCTCAGACGAGTCCAGTTTTTCTTTTTTCCCAAGTTCAGCTCGAGTTTATGTGTGGAGAGAGCCCAAAGATGTTTACAACCCTGACTGCCTTCTTCCAGCAGTAAAGCATGGTGGTGGATCAGTGATAGTTTGGGCCGCTATGTGATGAAAATGTCTCGCTTCAATTGTTGCACTGCATGGTAGAATCAACAGCAAAGATAATCTGAACATTTTGGAAGATCATGTTCATCCAATGGCCCAGAATTTATTCCCTGATGGTGACTGCATCTTCCAAGACAATAATACTCCAATACATACCACTGGAGTGGTTAAGAATTGGTATGAAGAGCATGAAAGTAAGCTAGAACAAATGGAGTGGTCTCCCCAATCTCCAGATATCAATATTATTAAACATTTGTGGTGGATTTTGGAGCGACAAGTTAGGAGCCGCCATCCTCCACCGTCATGTCTTAAAGAGCTCGAGCAGGTGGTAATGGAAGAATGGATAAAGTCAGGAAGCTGTATGATTCCATTCCTAGACGTATTAAAGCTGTATGTGAAGGTAAACAAGGACCAACTACATATTAAATAAGTTTTCTTTGAATTTAACAAGTCTTTCTATTATTTTGTCCAACCCCGGTATATATATATATATATATATATATATATATATATATATATATATATATATATATATATATATATATATATATATATATATATAGTTACATGCATATCAGTTTATAACGCTGGGATTCACGGTTATGCGACCCTCAAGGGCACACATGGATATGATTTCATAACCAGGGTTATAATCTCATATCCATTCAACGAAATATTTTAGTTCTATGACTGATATTGAACACTTTCCAGTAGAGACCACGCATATATAAAATATATATAGAAATTATATATATACATATATGTATGTATATATATATATATATATATATATATATATATATATATATATGTGTGTGTGTGTGTGTATTTATATATCCCAAAATCTTCACATATTTTTACCCAGATTTTTATATATATAACGCATAAATCTGTCACAGTTAATTCATGTAGAAATATTTGAAATGAGATAGATAGATAGATAGATTGATAGATAGATAGATATGAACAGACTGACATAGATAGATAGATAGATAGATAGATAGATAGATAGATAGATAGATAGATATGAACAGACTGAGATAGATATAAACACACTGAGATAGATAGATAGATAGATAGATATGAACAGACTGAGATAGATAGATAGATAGATATGAACAAACTGAGATAGATAGATAGATAGATAGATAGATAGATAGATATGAACAAACTGAGATAGATAGATAGATAGATAGATAGATAAGAACAGGCTGAGAATGATAGATAGATAGATAGATAGATAGATAGATATAGGCATCGAGTTAGATAAAGCGTGTATTCCCAAGGGACGTCTAAATGAGCAAATTGTTTTATGCTCGTTTACTTTTTGTGAGAACCGAACTGCCTAGATGTCATAGAACGAGAATTGTTTTGATCAATGATGAAAGAAAAAGCATCAATATCGTATCGTTTCTGCTGCCAACGTTTTTCTCAATGTTCCCCTGTCTGTCCTTTTAGGCATCTGCGTAAATTCACCGTGTTTCCTCGAACATCTCTCAGAGTGATTCTGTCTTTCCGACTGACAAACCGTGAACATCTTATTCAAAGTTATCTTTCTTCTTCCTATTCTCTTGTGCAGCATTTATTTAAATCTATCTATCTATATATATATATATGTATATATCTATCTATCTATCTATCTATCTATCTATCTATATATATATATATATATATATATATATATATATATATATATATATATATATATATATATATGTATATATTATTATTATTAAATAATATAGACAAGTGTAGTCAATTTATTCTATGTAAATTCAATTATTTAAATTACATGATCCAGCAGCCCTCAAAACTCTCAACACTTGGAATTATAAATGTAGCCTTGTGGAAAGGGAAATAGCAATTGCCAAGGAAAAATGGGAGACCCTTAACGGCAACAAACAGGACATCTACGATAAACTAAAGGATATAACTACACCGGACGAAATGGAGGAATTTACGCATAGACTCACGGAAATTACCAACAAATCTGTGCTCAACACCCGTTTTGATAAATTTTTAAAAAAACGAATACATTATCTCCACAAATATTCTTAAAAGAAAATCACAATATTGATACATATTTTTTTAATCCTATCTAAGCTTTCGGCTTGCATAAGCCATTATCAAAGATGACAATTACAGTACAATATATTAAGCAATACACGGACAAAACAGTATTGATAGTCTGTTTCTGTATCATTGGTACAGCAGCCATTGGTTTATACCAACGGCTTCCCATACTTAATACTTCTCGAATTCACTCTCGCATGGTCATGTTTGACGTCATCAGCTGCGGTGCGATTTTACCATGTAAACAGAAACAGACTATCAATACTGTCTTGTCCGTGTATTGCTTACTATATTGTACTGTAATTGTCATCTTTGATAATGGCTTATGTAAGCCGAAAGCTTAGATACAATTCAGTAATATGTATCAATATTGTGATGTTCTTTCTTCTTTTATTGATAATGTTATTAAGCTTATCAGACGATATGAACATAATTTACATAAAATAAATAGACAAAAGTTGTCTATATCATTTAATGAAACATGCATCAATATATATATATATATATATATATATATATATATATATATATATATATATATATATATATATATATATATATATATATGTATGTATGTATGTATGTTCTTTATTTGTTTTTTTAAGCTTATCACCCCAAGCAAGGCTGGAGGCCACTAGTAGGCAAGGGGTTACAGAAGGTTTGGAGGAAGAGCAGATAGGAGTGGTAAAGGAGAGGATGTGGAGAAAGATAGTGGATCGATCAAGGCAAGGGGGTTACAGAAGATTTGGAGTGAGAGCAGATAGGAATGAAAGGTGAGAGGATGTGGAGAAGGGAAGTGGATAGATCAAGGCAACTGGAGATGCCGATTGACGTTACACTTAAATAGTTGGAGATTGTATTTGTCAGGGAAACAGGAATAAGGAAAGGAGTTCCACAGGCGAGATGTGAGAGACATGAAGCTATTTGAGTAGAAGAGACGTCTACATCTAACAGTTT
>OZ038514.1:59334297-59336797 GCA_964036315.1 Acanthosepion esculentum | reverse complement strand
ATAGTTGAATGGACTAGATGTAATCGGAAATGATAGTTTGTTAATTTTAACATATCCCAAATTAAGCTGATCTATTTTAATCATTTGATAGCTCACTTTCTGCATTCCATCATCATGGCTGATGCTAACCTACTGGAGAGTCACTATTTGCTCCTTCTCCGGGTAAAGTTCTCGACAGGGACGAAGGGGAAAACTATATTGAATATTGAATCCATTGCTTTTTTTACTTTCCATTTTTCCTCGTGTTCCATTTGTTCTACTTCATGTTGAGCTATCTGAGGTTTTTCCAAACGAGTACCACAATATATATATATATATATATATATATATATATATATATATATATATATATATATATATATATATATATATATATATAAATAACGTAAATGAAGCAAATATTATTAGGTAGTATTATTCAATATATATGCATAGCTAAATTGACTAGAATTTTGCTGCCAAATATGGTCCGGTGTTCCTGCTCTTTGAAATCCAAAGAAAAATCAGCAATATTACTGGCTTTGAGCTGGCCTCTCGGCCTCAGTCAATTTCCTATCGCCGTATATTTGCCTACCTTTGCTTTTCTATAAATACTTTTATTGTAATTGTTTTGGTGAACTCTTTTTTAGATTGTTGTATTATTAAAGAGACAATGAATTGTACATATGGCTATTAATTAGGATTTTCATAGAGACATGGAGGTATTATGGTGAATGTAGTAAGAAACGTACGTAAGAATGTGTTGTATTGGTGTAAGTAATATTGTTTGTATGATTGGGTCAGTGTTTGTTGCTAACTAATTTTAAAGTTAAGACAGAAGAAGACCATCTTTTTCCCTAATGCTCCTTTTGGCCTTGTGCCACATTTTGTACCAATTGTACAAATATCGCTCTTTTTAATTTGTTGTTTTATCCTCCCCCCCACAAACAATGAATTTTACATGTAGGGACTATTGAGGTTTTTTATAGAGACAATGTGGTATTATAGTGGATGTTGTAAGAAAGGTAAGTAAGAATGTGTTGTTTTGGTGCAAGGAATATTGTAGAATGTTTGCGTCAGTGTTTGTGGCTAACTAAGTTGAAAGTTAAGACAGAAGAAGAGCGTCTTTTTCCCTAATCCCCCTTTTGGCCTTGTGCCACATTTTGTAACAATTGTAAATATAAATAACGCTCTTTTTAAATTGTTGTTTTATTACCTCCCACACACACACAGCAAATGAGTTGTACATGAAGGGACTAATGAGGTGTTTCATAGAGACAATGAGGCATTATGTTGGATGTAGTAAGAAGTAATTTTCCAAGCGTAATGATGTGGCACAAGGCCGAAATTATGGGGCACCCAGTGAGTTTCGAACTCACTACTCAGTCATAATAGTTCTAGCGAGACAAGCTTGCTAACCATTACACCACCTCAAGGTGCCCTGGTGGATGTAGTAAGAAAGGTAAGTAAGAATGTGTTGTTTTGGTGTAAGGAATATTGTTGTATGTTTGGGTCAGTGTTTGTGGCTAGCTAAGTCTAAAGTTAAGACAGAAGAAGACTGTCCTTTTCCCCCATCCCCGTTTTGGCCTTGTGCCACTTTTTGTACCAATTGTACATATAAATATCGCTCTTTTTAAATTATTGTTTTATCCTGCCCCCAGAAAATGAATTGTACTACTGAGGTTTTTCATAGAGACAATGTGGTATTATGGTGAATGTATTAAGGAAAGGTAAGTAAGAATGTGTTGTTACGGTGTTAGGAATATTGTGGAATGTTTGGGTCAGTGTTTGTGACAAGCTTAGTTTGGAAGTTAAGACAGAAGAAGACTGTCCTTTTCCCCATCCCCGTTTTGGCCTTGTGCCACTTTTTGTACCAATTGTACATATAAATATCGCTCTTTTTAAAATATCGTTTTATCCCCCCCGCCCCGAAAATGAATTGTACTAGTGAGGTTTTTCATAGAGACAACGTGGTATTATGGTGAATGTAGTAAGAAAGGTAAGTAAGAATGTGTTGTTTCGGTGTTAGGAATATTGTCGAATGTTTGGGTCAGTGTTTGTGACAAGCTTAGTTTGGAAGTTAAGACAGAAGAAGACTGTCCTTTTCCCCATCCCCGTTTTGGCCTTGTGCCACTTTTTGTACCAATTGTACATATAAATATCGCTCTTTTTAAATTATTGTTTTATCCCCCCCCCCGAAAATGAATTGTACTAGTGAGGTTTTTCATAGAGACAACGTGGTATTATGGTGAATGTAGTAAGAAAGGTAAGTAAGAATGTGTTGTTTCGGTGTTAGGAATATTGTCGAATGTTTGGGTCAGTGTTTGTGACAAGCTAAGTTGAAAGTTAAGACAGAAGAAGACTGTCCTTTTTCCGCATTCCCTGTTTTTGGCATTGTGCCCCATTTTCTATATTTGAAGTGGAAATAAATATCGCTCTTCGCTAGGATGCCTAGACTCTTCGAATGTGGGCGCAGTACTAGAGCAGACACGGAGAAGAAATTACAAAACCCCCTAGGGAA
>OZ038514.1:59321797-59324297 GCA_964036315.1 Acanthosepion esculentum | reverse complement strand
GACGATAACGGAAAGCTCTCGGCAAAACACATTGGACTGGGGTCTCATTTCAACAACTTACACCCAAATATATAAAAAAAACTTGCGAGAAAGCAAGAGAAAACAGAAAAAGAATTCCATTTATATTTCTGAGATGAGGTATTATGTACACTATTTACATTATTCAGGCTATTGTCCTCATCTTTGTCGCCATATTTATTACAATGTTTCGAACCTTCAGTATCTGTCTATATTTCTGAGAAGAGGTATTATGTACACTATTTACATTATTCGGACGATTGTCCTCATCTTTGTTATCCTTCAGTTTCTGTCTATATTTCTGAGATGAGGTATTATGTATACTATTTACATTATTCGAACTATTGTCCAAACACCTGAAGAAGGCCGGAGCGTACATCGGCCGAAACGTTTTAATACATATCGAGACAAAGATGAGGAAAATAGTCCGAATAATGTAAATAGTGAAAAAAAGATTATTAAACAGAAAAGTTCCGTAGTTTTTAACATCAAATGTCTTAATGATAATAATAATAATAATAATAATAATAATAATAATAATAATATATATATATATATATATATATATATATATATATATATATATATATATATGCACATTTCATTAAAAGCGACTGATAAGGTGCTTTTATTTAGTTTTTTATATAATTTCTCGTGCGATCTAATAAAGTTTTTCTTTTCAGAGGATAAATTATATAAAAACTGTCCGAATGTTCTTTTTATCCGAGCGCTTTCGGCTATACATCTAGCCATTTTCAAAGATTATATTTCAACTGTTAGAATTAGAAATAGTCTGTTATATGTATGTTTTATAAAGTGAGTCATTTTTTTGTTTCAAAAAAGGTCAAGATATTATGTCCATATTCAAAGTTAATATTATTAAGTGTTGGTTTGTTTGTTTTTATTAGTAAGGCTTCCATTATTTTTAGCCTTTTTTTGCAAGTGGATGATGCTATTATATGAGTGTTGTCGACAAGTATATTCCGAATAGTGTCTAGTAGGTCTCCATGAATATTTAAATGAGATCTAATTGAGCTATTGTCAGAAAGGTGTAGAGTTAGTCTGCGTGTTAAACAATTTGTAGTGTGGCCTATATAATTATTTAGGAAAGTTGATTCTTGAGGAATACAATTCAAATGCCCATTAAGGAATTGTATTCCTCAAGAATCAACTTTCGTATATATATATATATATATATATATATATATATATATATATATATATATATATATATATATATTTTTATATATATATATATATATATATATATATATATATATATATATATTTGTGTGTGTGTGCCTGTGTATGTGTGTGTATTTATATCCATACACATTTTATATATATATATATATATATATATATATATGTATTTGTGTGTGTGAATGGAAAATCTGAAGAAAGGCAGTAAAACAATGATTTAAGAAAGAAGAAATTAATGATAAGTTCTAATAACTGAAAAGAAAAGGATAGAAAGAATGAATGAGTCATCAATTACGAGAAAGGACGAATCGTTGAAAACAGAAAGTAGCGAAAAAACAGAAGCTATATAATCGTTAAGAAAAACGAAATAAAAATGAAGGAAAAAACGACAAGTTAAGCAAGTGAATGTTACTAAAAAAAAACAAAACAAGACAAAACAAGGCAAAAACTTGTCTGCAAGAAACGACTTTTGTTTTTTCCTAAAACAGATCCGCCATCTTAAAAAAAATGAACAGACATGCTGTATTAAGAAAACTTTTTTTTTCTCTCGAAAATGCTAAAAAAAACAACAAATACAAATTGCATTTCTGCTTGTTGCAAACAAAACAGTCTCGTCTGCTCGAGACATTTCTACTCCGGTTTTGAAATTCGTCAAAGTCAGCTTTATTTCTTATTTTCAAAATTTTTCAAGTTCAATTGAATTCATCTTTTCTTTTCATTTAATTCGAAATGAATATGATTACTGCAAAGTTTGTACACAAATAGGTGATATACATCATCGAACGAAAGATTGTTATAAATTACGAAGTTATATATAGCAAATTTTGCAAAAGACTGTTTTCATGTGTGCGGTTATATATATATATATATATATATATATATATATATATATATATATATATATATATATATATATATATATATATATATATATATATGTAGATATGTAGGTTTCACTTAGGCAGATCGTCAGGGTCAGCTGCTGGCTAGGTGACTAGGTCTACCATCCGTTTGTATCGAGCTCTTTAGTTAGTTGTTTACTCGTATCGGGGTTTTTTCTTTGGTCCTTGAACCTGTATCCGTGCGATTATTTTCGACAGACTTTCATGGTTCGTTCTTTTTTTAAACCTTTTTTTCCCTTCGAGATTGATTTAACTATTAGTAAATCAAGAATTCGAAGGTTTCTCGAGGCGAGTATAGTTACCTATATATATATATATATATATATATATATATATATATATATATATATATATATATATATATATATAGGTTGCGA
>OZ038514.1:59294297-59316797 GCA_964036315.1 Acanthosepion esculentum | reverse complement strand
AAAACGATTGACGCTGCGTTTAAATATGTGTATAATCAAATTTGACTGGGAAGCAAAAAAAAAAAACACAAGGGAGAAGTGTGAGCGAAGAAAATATTAGCATAGAACTTACGGTTACATCTAGAAATTTTAAACGTGAAATGAGGAGATTTTTTAAAGCTTTTCACCCTAGGCAAGGCTAGAAGCTACTAGCACGCAAGGAGTTACAGAGGATTTCGAGCGAGAGCAGATAGGGGTGAAAGAGGAAAGGATGTGGTGAAGGATAGTGGATAGATCAAGGCAAGGGGTTACAGAAGACTTGGAGTGAGAGCAGATAGGAGTGTTAGAGGAAAGGATGTGGAGAAGTATAGTGGATAGATCAAGGCAAGGGGTTACAGAGGATTTGGAGCGAGAGCAGATAGGAGTGAAAGAGGAAAGGATGTGGAGAAGAATAGAGGATAGATCAAGGCAACTGGAGATATCGATTGACGTTACACTTGAATAGTTGGAGATCATAGTCATCAGGGAAACATGAATGAGGAAGGGAGTTCCATAGGCGTGAGGTGCGAGATATGAAGCTATTGGAGTAGAAGAGACGTCTATATTTAACAGTTTCAACAGTGAAAGGGTGGGAACGAGATGCCAGCCTCGTAGGACGCTTGAATTCATTTAACCTGGGAACCAGCAATAGCAGCTCATCGGAGCAATTACCATGGAATTATTTATAAAAGAGGCAGAGAGAGGCGACGGTGCGTCTGTGTGAGAGAGACTGCAGACGAGAAGCCAGATCAGAGACAATTACATTGCATACCTGTCTCTGGATCTTATCAAGAACCCCGAGGCAAACAGAAGCGGCTCTTGACCATATATGGCAGCAATACTCCATGCAAGTGGGGATGGTCCTTTGTAAATTTGAAGGATCGATTCAGGGGAGAAGAATTTCCTGGCCCGGCACAGCGAGCCAACTTTTCTTGCGGTGGATGAAGCAATCGACTCAATGTAGTTGTTCCATCTCAGGTCAGCGGACAGCGTGAGACCGAGCAGCCACAGAGAGGAGCTCTCGAAAAGTTGAGCTTCAGACATTCTAATGGGATGCAGGGAAGGATCCCTGTGGTGATTAATGGAGAGCAGTTTTGTCTTGGCGGCGTTAAAGTTAATCAGCCAATTCCTGACCCAGTTGACAACCGATTGAAGGTCCTTTTCGAGACGAACAGCCAGGTTAATTTTGTCAGTGGCACTAGATTTGTTTCTGAGGGAGGAGTAAATTGTGGTGTCATCCGCATAGATGCCGACTTACCGTGAATCTAGTAGTGCGGTTAAATTTTTAAAGTCTAAATAACAAAGAGGAAAGTTTATCAGGACAATTACCATGAAAGTATTTATAGAAAAGTCAGAGGGAAGCTACGTTCCTGCCTTTATTGGATTCCCTGGGTTGAGATATATTTTAAACGAAAGCAGTAGGAATTAAAACCATCCATTGATTTACTTAGATATATAAGAGAACAATAGAATATTCTCATATTGCCATATTAGTAAATAAAAAACTCACTCTCTTAAATTTTCAAAAAAATTCAACCTTAGCGGTGCGACTGCAAGCTCCAGACGTTTGTATCCGTTAACAATAACACATTTAAAAAAAAAAAAAAAAAAAAAAAAAAAAAGAAAAAAAAAACATATTTCGATTCGCATTTAATTTTTTCGTCTCGGATGCTACCTGAATTTTACCACAAACAAAATAATTTCCATTCCTGAGGATGACTGAATGTACAGTTGAAAGTACTTGCGAAAGTCCTAATACAATTTATAATTTTTAAAAACAAGGATCATAACATTCATCGAGTGATTTGTAGGTAAATGCACCTTTAAAATTTTGCTTGCGAAAGGATTTTGCCATTCATTGTATTTAACTCTACTTTTTGTATGAATGATTCATTGTAATATAAATTGAACTGCACCACATATTTTATATATATATATATATATATATATATATATATATATATATATATATATATATATATATATATATATATGATGGGCTCTCCTATCCTATTGTGAACGATAAATGAGGGTCAGCATTGGATGATGCCTTTGTTTTAGACTTATGCATGATAACATAGGCTATTGTGGAGAAAATCAGGTAAGGGAAAGACCTACTTTCTTAAGTGTGATACTAGCCCAACATTGATGCGGTGACAAAGCCATAATGACAGATGAAATTTGTTAAAGTATGATTTTCATATAAATATATGTAAAACGTGGTTTAATTGAGAAAATGAATGAAAGAATTAAAGAAAGGAAGATAGTAGTTTTTAACTGCTGTTTCAGCCACATGAAAAAACTTTGTCGCTTTCAAGTCTTTTCATTTGTACCCGCTTACTTCTTAAAATAACGGCCAGCACACATATTTATTATTGTTATTGTAGCATTTTAATAAAGTTGATAAGCTCAAATATTTAACGATGCGATGGGGGAATCTCGTTGGATATTTCATTGTAGAGTGAGCCATGAGTTTAATCAGTTCATACATGGAGAAAAAAGAATTATGAAAATTATTTTACTTGTCGCACCTAACGACGGCTTAAAAAATCAGGGCCGCAGAGTAGCATCTGGCTCATATGAATGGATATTGGAACGGAAGATGGTGGGGGTGGGGGTAAAAATATAAATGTTACTAAGATCTGCAAGAGATAGGACTTGGTAGAGAGCCATGATTACATCCTGAACGGGACATCGAAGAAAAATTGACCCGACCGGGTTAAATGGTCGGGATAATAACGTTCTAAAAACTTTATGATTGCCATTGCAATAATTTGTTAAAGTTACTGAACTCAAATATTTAAAGATTCGAAAGGGGCATTTTGTTGGATATTTTATTGTAGAATTCGCCATGAGTTCATTAAATCAATACCTGAAGAGAAAAGAATTATGAATCATCAGAAATTTGAAATAGGAAAACCGTATGATTTTCACAGATATTTTGTATTTATCATTATTATAATTATTTAACGGTTTCCAAAGTACTTTCGTTTTTACCGACCTTCTAAATACGCATCTCAAAACTACGGATAAATGATGTAATTGGGATTAGAATCTCAATGGTTCGGTCAGTTGAGTTTATTTGATATATATATGTTTTCAATTTTAGAGGAAAAAAATTCATTGCGCAATACACTGGAAAATTTCTTTGGTCTTTACAATTTTAATTTGAGATTGATCAATAAATTGATCGATCGATTGGTAAAGATATGACAAATTACACGAAGAGAGATGGAACTTCTCTTTTGTAGCTCGATTTTAGGTATTCGAGGTCAGTACTAGATTGGCAGCTAGGTTTCATCATTTTATCGCTGAGATGGCTAGGCATACGTGTAGTAGGTAGGTTTGCCTATGTAACATGTCAAATTATTTCCGCTTATTTTGAACAGGAACAGAGGTTTATCACTTCTTTCCTGTTTAGGATTTGGTTTCCGGTTCTTTCACTTAAAGGTTTCTCATTCAATTTCACTCCCAGTAATCCCTTTCGTTTAAGTGTTACCTCTTTGGTATATTGACGGCGTGAAATTGAGCATATTACTAGATTGGCGCCTAGGTCTCACCGTTTGAATTTTGAAATAACTAGATGTAATATTTTAATAATTTCTTCTCTCGCATTTCCAGACTTTGGAAATCTCTACGGATTTCTTCCTTCCCTGCTGCTTAAAATTTTCAAAAATTTGCTTCTGCTTTCCCGAATCATTTTCTTTAACTGTACTTTGTCCCTGCTAAGATATTCTCATTCTCTTACATTCACTGTCATCTCTTACGTCTTAGTGGCATTATCGCTTTGATCGGGGGGGGGATGATTTTAGATTAAAAAATGTCATTACTCAATACAATGAATAATTTTGTCTGGTCTTTACAATTTTAATTTGAGATTAAATTTTTAATTGGAGATTAATTATTTCGCCATATCATTATGACGAGTATCATTATCTTTGTTATTTTGATTGCCATCATTCTGCCGGTGCCTTTTCGCATTTATCGGATTTTTACTCAAAGGTGGTTCGTTAGATTTCGCAACAATTCTAGCAAGAACAACCTGTTTATTGTTAAAAGGGGGACCTCTCAGATACCAGCCTCGTGCTCTGTCTGAAATGAGCTACGTCTCCAATTGGTTCCAAGAGCAACGAGCGTGACTATGTTGCTATTTACCGGGCAAACGTTCGCAGCAGGACGTCTGCAAGAACAACTTTGTAATCAGCTCGCCAAAAATAAAAACACAAACAAAAGAAAATTGTAAGAAAAACCGTAAAATAACGAATTGAAATAACGTTAAAAAAGGTGGTGAAAAGGTATATGAGGTTCTTTAGTATAAAATAAAAAAGAAGCAACAGAAATGAAACAATAAAAAAAAGGATAACGAAAAAAAAAAACACACGCATACACATTTCCTGGTCGTGCGAATGGCTTTAGTCTTCTTTTGGCTTTTTGTGTCTGTGTGAAACAGTCGGCAAACCAAGATGAGAAAGATTAATAAGAAAACACAGCGTAAAAAAAAAAGTTCTGTTTAAATGTGGCAGAAGCGTTATCAATTAATATAAGCACGAACGGGAAAAGGGGAGAATGTGGAAAAACAAAACCTACTCGACATTCTTTTCATGTGGCATCTTGTTTACTACGAGAAATCACTTGAAAATAGCTGCCTGGTTAATGTTCCAGGCATGACTACAATCAGGAAAATGGTTCGACTGTAGCAGTATAAATGTTACTTGATAATATAATCCCGAAACAGATAGAAAAATAAAGTTTAGATTAATTTGGTTTATTACTTTATTAATTTGGTCAGTTGCTTCGGTATGAGGAACTGGTGGCTGAAGTCCGTGAGAGAGGATATAGCTGCACTCTGGTGCCATTTGAGGTTGGCTGTAGAGGATTTCCTGCTGCCTCTTTAAAGAGATTCCTCAAGTGTGCTGGAATCCCAAAGCCGGAGAAGGTGATAAAGACTTGTGGTGAAAAATCGGTGGAAGGAAGTGTATGGATTACCCCCAAAATTCTTATCGAGTCGCACGTAATTAACATAGACCGGTTGCAACGTAACATCATCCAGCTGTTGCGGGCCCACCGTGTGGAAAGGTACTGAGCTTGATGGGCCGAAACCTTGCTGAAGCACGGCGCTCAGCTGAAGATTGCACCTGGTCTGGAGCACTTGATGTGTATTTGAGTTCATACTCAATAATTTATGGCGGATGTATTCTATGTGTCGTGTTCCTTCAAGACGTGGATGTTCGTGGCTCTCCACCGCGTCCTGTCTTTTATAGTAAAAAAATGTTTATTCCTATCTCTCGTAATCTCTGTTCATTTAACTATTTACAAGCTTGTTATCTAGGTTATACGCCGCTTCCCTCTCCCCCCTTTGCCTTAAATCTGCCCTGTGAGTTTTAAATTTTCCAAACCTTTTGTCCTCATTATGTGCCCGAGGAATAGCAACTGTCAGATTTTAACTGTCTCTTTTTCATGCTAAGTATATGTTTCCTTTTGTTCCCATTTTCTCTATAACTTCGTCGTTGCCGACGTGTTCAGTCCATGCTATGCTCAGCATCCTTCTGTAGAACCGCCTTTTTGTTGCTTTTCTTCATTTAGGATGAGGTTGTCCAGCATTCACTACCATATAAGAATAGCAATAAAACATATCAGCTCAAGATTCTTTTCTTGGTTTGCAATGAAATTTTCCCGTTTCTTGATACTATTCTTAAGTTTTGGAAGGTATCTTTCGCTATCACAATGGGCCTTCGGGTATCTGTGTCGTATTTTATGTAGTCTGTTAAAACCCTTTCTAGATATTGTGCACTTGTTTAATTTTCATAAGTCAAATTTTTGAATCGCATGTTGGATTGTTTCTCTTGCTGAATACAAAAGATAATGTCTTCTTATAATTTGGTGTTTTGTTCTTTCTTCTTGATTTTTTTTACTACATTCTGTCGGAGTTCTTGCATTTTTACTTTCTGTATATAGCTATCAACACAGTCATTTGCATAACTAATTTTCTTAAGGTTGTATTAGAACGAAGGTCGTGAAAAGGGAGATAACTCCCTCCTCAAGTTATGCCCCCTGATCAGAACTCTCGAGGACAACTGAGAAGAAAAGATATTTCAAGATGGCGGCCGGATCCTGACATGTCACGTATCGAACGATCAATCTAGCGATAATCCCCGGTCATGTTTTAAGTCTACTAACATCCATTAGTAAATGTATAACGTAATATTGTATGTTCGTTCTTATTTGACACAAACCTTGCAACAGGTTATGGCCGCCAATAACGAATCCTAGCAGGAGTTCTAACCTCCCAGGACTGCTTCACTGTAATAGATGAATGAGAAGACAAATGCTTGTTTTACGGCCGTTTCTATTCTTGTGTATCTACTGCATTCATTTCTTATCCTTATATAAGCGGTATGATTCTGACAACTGCAAACTTCAAAAATGTAAATGTGACATAAATCGCCATGTTCCGTCTTCTAGAAACCTGCTCTTTTATTGTCCATTCTACGCAGTAAAGATTTGTCATCATTTTTTGCCCTCATTATTGCAATATTTTGTTAAAGTACCTAAATTCAAATATTTAACGTTCCGATAGGGGTAATTCGTAGGATATTTTATTGTAGAATTCGCCAGGAGTTCCATTCAATCAGTACCTGAATCATCAGAAAGTTGAAAAAGGAAAACCATAAGATTTTCAGTATCTGTCTATATTTCTGAGATGAGGTATTATGTACATTATTTACATTATTCGGACTATTGTCCTCATCTTTGTCGCCATATTTATTACAACGTTTCGGTCTTTCATTATGTCTATATTTCTTAGATGAGGTATTTACATTATTCGGACTATTGTCCTCATCTTGGTCGCCATATTTATTACAACGTTTCGGCCTTTCAGTATCTGCCTATATTTCTGAGATTAGGTATTATGTACACTATTTACATTATTCGGACTATTGTCCTCATCTTGGTCGCCATATTTATTACAACGTTTCGGCCATTGTGCGCTCTGGCATTCTTCAGGTAGTTGGAATGTCGAACTGAACACTTTATTTCGCTCACTGGGGTAGACTGTTCTAGTTCCACGAGCCATGTTTAATGGATGTCAGTTGTCAGTTATCTCTTGTTAGTTCCCCTCTCGAAGTTCTCCACTACCTTAACCGGGTATTCAACTCACACTCTTTGGGTCCTGTCACTGGATCTAACTAACGGCTTTATTCACTGTGCCATGTGTCGCTGACATACATTAAACATGGCACATGGAACTAAAATAGTCTACCCTGGTAAGCGAAATAATAGGGTTAAGTTCGACATTTCAAATACCTAAATGAGGCTGGAGCGTACAACGGTCGAAATATTGTAATAAATATGGCGACAAATATGAGAACAATAGTCCGAATAATGTAAATAGTCTACATAAGTTTTTCACAGATATTTTCTATGTATCATTATTATAATTATTTGACGGTCCCCAAAGTATTTTCGTTTTTACCGACCTTCTAAATACGCACCTCAAAACTACGGCTAAATGATGTAATTGGGATTAGAATCTCAATAGTTCGGTCAGTTGAGTTTACTCGATATATACATTTATTAATTTCTGATGATAAAATATTATTACGCAATACATTGAATAATTTCCGTGGTCTTTACAATTTTAATTTGAGATTATTTTTTTTTCATTTCAGATTAATTATTAATCCATATCATTTGCAGTCAATTTACATAGATATACAGAAAGCGGATTGATATATAAATTGATCGATCGATTCGTAAAGTTAACACAAATCACATAAATTATGATAGATCTTCTCTTTTGAAGCACAACTTTCCGTATTCAATGTGAGTACTAGATTGGCAGCTAGGTCTCATTATTTATCGCTGTAACGGCTAGACATAAGTGTAGTAGGTAGGTTTGTCCATGTCCCAGGTCAAATTATTTCCGTTTATTTTGAACAGGAATAGAGGTTTATCACTTCTTTCCTGTTTAGGATTTGGTTTGCGGTTCCTTCACTTAAAGTATTCTCATTCAATTTCACTCCCAGTAATCCCTTTCGTTTAAGTGGTACCTCTTTGATATATCGACCGCGTGAAATTGAGCATATTACTAGATTGGCGCCTAGGTCTCACCGTTTTAAATTTGAAATAACTAGATGTAATATTTTAATAATTTCTTCTCTCGCATTTCCATCCTTTGGAACTCTCTACGGATTTCTTCCTTCGCTGCCGCATAAAATTTTCAAAAATTTGCTTCTGTTTTCCCGAATCCTCTTGTTTTACTGTCCTTTGTTCTTACTAAGATATTCTCATTCTCTTACATTCGCAGTAATCCCTTGCGTCTTAGTGGCACTATCACTTTGCTTGGGGGAAATGATTTTAAAAAAAAAGAAAGATCTACGCTAAATATTTCTTTTCTCGCACTTGTGGAATTCTTTCTGGTCATTGCTTTCCAATCAACTTTGATATAAAAAATATTTAAATCCGATTTCAATCGTTATCATTCGAATTTCCCTTCTGTTATTGATCCATCTTCTTAATATTATTTATCTTTTTCTCATATCTTTAACATATCACTTTACACGGTAACCGTTTGCGTCTCAGTGGCTTTATTCCCTTCCTTGTGGTGAAATTATTATAAAACATAAAGAGAATGAGGAAAAGAGACTATTGCTTCTTTTTGCCGAGACATAACATCCAGTGTAGTAAAAAAAAAAAACAACAAAAAAAAAACCTGAACAATAATTCTAAAGTCTGACAGATAGTCATTAGACGAAACTTGATCTGGAATGGTCGCTATAATATATGATCTATGCAAGTAATATTTATCACTGAAGTTAAGTGCGTTGACACGGAATCAGATATTTTATAGTATGAATTATATCTTCATCATTAACCTATGGACTTATCATTTTACTTATGAATGCTTATATCAAACTCCGAACTGGAGACGTCAAATATACAAAATATAAAGATTTAACTAATTATGGAAATATTTTAACAGAGATCAGAAAACTGCGACACTGCATATGAAGCCTTCTCAAAGCTAAGCAATGTATTAGTATATAGGAAATTTTCGTTAAAAACAAAGGGAAGCCTTCTGAATGCTGACGTAATTTCAATATGGCACTGAACACTGGATCACCTCATCTCAGATGGAGAAGAGAACTGTGGCAACAGAAATATGGTTCTACAGAAGGATGCTGAGAATATCTTGAACTAAACATATGAGCAACGATGGAGTTTAAGGAAAATGGAATCAAGAACCCTTATACTTAATACCAGAAAGAAACAACTGAAATTTCTAGGGCACATAATGAGGAAAGTAGGCTTAGAAAATTCGACACTCATATGATATGTTGGAGGCAAAAACGGAGAAAGGAAAGAGGCAAAAAACCTTATCTAACTAGCGTGTGTAAAAGGGATTAGGAAGGTTAGTACAAAGACAAAACTTACTAAAAGTTACAAAGGACAGGAAGTTGGGGAGAGTCATAATCATCCACGTCCTAAAGGGACAGTGCACTTACAAGAAGAAGAAGAAGAAGAAGAGGAAGAGGAAGAAGAAGAAGAAATTGCATATGTGTAACTTTATACGAATTTTTTTCTCTTCCCCGTGTTTGTATTTGTATCAATTTCACATTGGCTAATGTTTCTTTGCCAAACACCTTCCCGCCAATTTGGTCTCAATTATCCTTTCTCTCTGCCTCTTTTTGAAAACAATATGGCGTTCGGTCACGCAATACCGACACTTATTTTAAAGCGGACGACTATCATTACAGGCCTTTATTTGCTTTTCTCAGGCCTCTTTTAACAGCATACACTCCAAATATAGTTCACAGCTGTACCGCTGTGTGAATTACTCAAGGTGTTTCTTGCCAACTCGTCAGATACCTTATTTGCTCAATTTAGAGAAAATAGTCCCCCGCCCACACACATTATTTGAATGTAATTGACACATTCTTTAATGATAAATGCAATGTTATATTCAATTATTATTATTATTATTATTATTATTATTATTATTATTATTATTATTACACTGTCTGACAAGGTAAAACAATATTTCAGCAGAATGTCTGTCTTCAAAATATAGTTAAAAATATTTTTCAAGTATAAAAACATGTAAATCTACAGAAGATTATAAGTCTTTGTGCAAACGTTGGGTGTCGCTTGGTAATAGTTATTTTCCAAGTGTAGCTTAGATGTGGCACAAGGCCGAAAGTATGGGGCACCCAGTGATGATCAAACTCACTGCTCAGTCGTACTTGTTCTAGCGAGACAAGCTTGTTAAACATTACACCGTCTCGAGAGGCCCATGTCACTTGGTAATAGCAGGTGTTTTAAGTTTGTATGTGCGGGTGTTTTGTCTTAGGGTCATATCAGGTTGAAACACCGGTTCTCGTACGATTACCAAAGTTGAGCAACGTAGAACTCCGTTAGTATCTGGATGCGTGATCGCTTTGGAATAACAGGTGTTTTAAGCTTGTATGTGCGTGTGTTTTGGCTCTTGGTCATATCAGGTTGAAACATCGGTTCTCAGACGATCAGTGAAGTTGAGCTACATTGAACCTCGTTAGTATCTGGATGGGTGATCGCTTTGGAATATCTAGTGTTTTAAGCTTGTAGGTACGGGTGATTTGGCTTACTGTCATATCAGTTTGAACCACCAGTTCTCATACGATCACCGAAGTTGAGCAACACAGAACCTCGTGAGTATTTGGATGTGGGTGTCGTTATAGAATAACAGGTGTTTTAAGGTTGGTTCAGTGCGTGGTATTATTTATGGCCATATCACGTTGAAACACCAGTTCTCGTACGATCAACGAAGTTAAGCAACATAGAGCCTGCTCAGTACCCATATGGGTGATCACTTTTGAATAACTGGTGTTTTCAGCTTGTATGTGCGGGTGCTTTGGCTTACGGCCATGTCAACTTGAAACACCGGTTGTAATACGATCACAGAAGCTAAGTAACATCGAGCCTCGTGAGTACCGAGTTGAGTGACCGCTTGAGAATATTAGGTTCACTGAGCTTCCATCACGGAATTGGAAATTGGAATTTCAGTCGGGTTCGTTATATTCATTGGCATTCAAATACATTTGGAAACATATGAATCCACCTATTCTGCCCCCAGAAATGGGTTAATTTTTAGGACTTGTATCAGTAAATATTATTGTTTCCAAAAGTTTAATAGAATCTAATATATTTATTCTGGTTTAAAATCACCAGGAAAAAATTGATAAGCCGTAAAAAAAAAGAGTCAATCGACCAATCTTAAATTCTTATACACTCAGTAATCCTTTGCGTCTTCGTGGCTTTATCGCCTTCTTTACGGTGAAAAGGTTTAATAAAAGATTTAGAAGGGAGAGAATAAGGAAAACAAAAAAATAGACCTTTTTCTTAGATTTTTTTTTACAGTAAGGTTCAATCTATATAAGACCCAGAGGCCACTCGATGTAGAGTTTTACGTTAGGAGGCAGTTTGTACGGATAGGAGAGGAAAGGTAACTGTTAACCCTAGAATTGAAAATATTAAGATTGTAGTGATCGGGGAAAAACCTTCTTCGGAGACGGTTCCACAGAGCGGTGCATCGCGCGTAAAATCTGTTTGAATGGAACTTAGATCTCACCGATGGAATATGGATATTAGATATATAGATCCAGGCTTTAAAAAAATTGATCTGTAATGTTCAGTATAATATATGAGCTCAGCAAGTAACATTCGATACTAAAGTTAAGTGCGTTGACACGGAATGAGATGATTTAATACTATGAATTATATCTTCATCATTCGTTAATTCTCTCATCATTTTACTTACTCATTCTTATTTCGAACTCAGAACGGGTGACGCCAGAATAAACAAGCACAGAAATAACAGTTGATAAACCGTAAAAAAGGTTGATGAACCGTAAAAAAACAAAACAAATAAATCCATGTACTGTACATGATCAATTAAACTTTCATTTGTGCAAACCTCTCGATAACATCGCTAAGCAGACAATTTTCAGGCAGCTCTGAGTTCAGCTTCTCTTTTAATCAGTATTAAAATACAAAAGGACAGCATTTCAAATTATACGCTCATCGAAAAAGGATAGGCGGCATTATAAGAATGTTTCGGTTGTACATTTACCAATTTATTTCCGATTTAATATTTGTGTAATTTAAGTTTCAAACAACCTTAACGCTATAAAAAGATTTCTATGATTAGTGGGTCAGAGGTGTGTTTGGCAGTATTATTATAAAACCCGTCTTTGATCGTGACAAATTGAATAACACGGTACAGTTCTGGCACCATTGTGCAGGAAAAAACTCAAACATACTTCGGTTTCTATCTGTATTCTATGAGTCGTTCTATCTATGTTATAACGATGCTTCAACGGAATCAATAAAAGATCACATTTTTAGCTGCACGCTTTACGCTAGATCGCTTGAAGCTTTCTTTAGAATGGGGAATAGCACCAAATAAGAGTTTGTCGCCAAACTTTATGTTCAAGTGCATATAACATCCATGATTCCAAACTTGCATCGAAGAGAATTTCACAAGAAGCGCTAGAACAGAAACTCTTAGCATAGAACATACGGTTGCATCTAGCAATGTCACCAGTAAAATGACGAGACCTAACTACCAATCTAGTACTGCGTTTAAAATGTGAAAAATCAACGTATCCAAGGGGAGAACTCGTTAAAACAATTACTAATTGCAAGAGAAGGAAGCATAGAACCTATAGTCAGATCTAGCAATATCAGCTGTAAAATGCTGAGACCTATCTTCCAATCAATTACTGCATTTAAACTCGTAAAGTCTAGGTACCAAAGAGGAAAGCTCATTATAACAATTACCAATTGCATCAGAAGCAACTATTCGGATAGAACTTACGCTTTCATCTAGCATTTTCAACTGTAAAATGAAGAGACCTAACTACCAATCTATTACTGCGTTTAAATTTGAAAAATCAAGGTATCAAAGGAAAAAGCTTATCAGAACAATTAGCAACAGCAAGAGAAGCAACTGTTAGCATGTAAAGGTTGTTAGATCTAGCAATATCAAATGTAAATTGATGAGGCTTATTTGACACTCTACTACTGTGTTTAAATTGGTAAAACAGAGCTAACAAAGGCGTAAGCTCAGCATAAACAATAATATTTGCAATAGAATAAACTATTAGAAATTTCAACAATAAAATGATGAGACTTAGCAAACATTCTAGTACTGCGTTCAAACTCGTAAAACCGAGGTTGTAAAGGAGAAAGCCATATTTATTTTTCTTTAAATAAAAGAACAGTAGTACAATACCAAAAGCGACGGAAGGAGAAGGCTATTTTCAAGACCTTTCCATCTTTAAATTAGCAAATCACTGACACGAAAACAAATTACACAATTTTTTACACTAAAACAATATATTCTTACTTATCCTTCTTACTACAGTCACCGCAAAACCACAATGTCTCTATGATGTCCTAACTAGTTCCCGAAATGTACAATGTGGAATAAAAACAACAGCTTAAAAAAAACTAATCCAAATGCATATTTACAAAGAAAATATCTTATTTACAAAACTAAACAAAAGGGAAACTTCCTCAGAACAATTACAATTAATATATATATATAGAAAGGGCACGGGAAATTTACATTACGCTAATGGGAAAGTGACTGAACCCGAGACGCCAGGTCAGGACCAATAATATTGCTGATTCTTCTTTGGATTTTGTTAATAATCTCTAAATACACAGCAGAAGCACATGACTTGATATGCAGAGCATGAAGGAATGGCAGACAGATAAATGTGTAAAGAATATAATTAAAACATCGTAATAAATTTTTATATAGTAAAAATACCAGCAATACATTTGATAGTAGTATGACCATCAGAATATTTTATAGTATAATCACCAACAATACATATTTTATAGTTAAAATTATTAGGTATAAACGCACACTTATACGTTTAGCATTTTCAACCTGTCCACAAATGTTTGGTTGAAAAGTATCCTTCGTTCTTGAACAGGAAACGATTTCTTCTCTATGAGAGCGCCAGGAAGTACATAACAATACAGGGCCTAAAAATCAAGCCTGCTTCGTCTGCTTTACCTCACCCGCCATATTCACCTGACCAGTGTTTCTCAACCTTTTTAAGAGACGGCACACTTTCGAGCAAATGAAAATATCATGACTGCTTAGCAAAATTTTTAAGGGTATACATTTAAATGTTATGAAATAGAACAACAGATTATTTTGAAAAATACACACACGAAATTTAAACTTTATTTCAATGTTTCTATTCAACCATTTGTGCAGCTTACTTAGTGTGAAACCTGTGCCTAGTGTTCTTTTTTTTTCCCGAGTTCGTCAGTTTTTGCTCGAATGTGCAAAAAGCAGGCCCTCATTTCTTCTTCAGTCAGTTGAGCGTAGTCTTTCTCGCTTTTTAGAATAAGAATAGTAAGAATTAATTAAAACAAAATACAGTACTTAGTCATTTATTCAAATACTAACGGTGTGGCATTACGATTGCCACACACACATATCAATGTATGTCGTGACAATATTCTGCGGCTCACGTAAGATGATCGCTCGGCACACTAGTGTGCCGCGGCACGATGGTTAAGAATCACAGCACCTGGGGTAGCATACAACCGATTATTAACGTCACTGATCACTGCAAAACGCTTTCATCAGTGAGGAAACCTCTTTAACAGCAAACAGACTCAAAAGTGGTTAGAGAAGATTATCTTTTTCTTTTATGTGTCGTCTCCCTCCCTCAAAGATGTAGTCGATCATGGCCCTCCACGTCTTCCTGACCCTTTTTCTGTTCTACTATCCATTGACTCAAACTCATCACGTATGTTACGCGCTGCTTTCCTCTGTCCATCCTTCCCTCAATTTGTCTTGTGAGTATCAGATTCTCCAAGCCCTCCTTCCTCATTACATGCCACAGAAATTTCAACTGCCTCATCCTGATGCCAAATATGTCTCCCTTTTCTTTGTCCATTTTCGAAAAGCTCGCCGTTGCTCACATGTCTGCTCCATGGTATCCTCAGTATCTTTCTGTAGACCTACATTTCCCTTGCTTCAGTTCTCTTTTTCAACTTTCAGGAGCTTGTCTAGCATTCAGTGCTATATAGGAGGAGAGAAACAGCACATCTTTGAATCAGCAAGAATGCGAATATTCTCAACACAATAGATAATAAAACACAAAGAAGGCAGGTGTTAATAACAATTGTTTAGGAAAGGTATTTGATATGTTAACAATATTTGTCTTTTTGGGAATCAATGTAATTCAACGTCTTTTGTCTCAAAGACAGGAAATTCACCAAAATTGATTAAAAATTAATAAAGAGAAAATAGAAAAACTGTCATGTTTTGATAACATTGATGTCATTTATCTATCTATCTATCTATCTATCTATCTATCTATCTATCTATCTATCTATCTATCAACCCATTCTCATTCATATCTATCTATCAACCCATTCTCATTCATATCTATCTATCTATCAACCCATTTTCATTCATATCTATCTATCTATCTATCTATCAACCCATTCTCATTCATATCTATCTATCAACCCATTCTCATTCATATCTATCTATCTATCAACACATTCTCATTCATATCTATCTATCTATCTATCTATCTATCTATCTATCAACCCATTCTCATTCATATCTATCTATCTATCAACCCATTCTCATTCATATCTATCTATCAACACATTCTCATTCATATCTATCTATCTATCTATCTATCTATCTATCTATCTATCTATCTATCTATCTATCTATCTATCTATCTATCTATCAACCCATTCTCATTCATATCTATCTATCTATCAACACATTCTCATTCGTATCTATCTATCTATCTATCTATCTATCTATCAACCCATTCTAATTCATATCTATCTATCTATCTATCTATATATCTATCAACCCATTCTCATTCATATCTGTCTATCTATCTATCTATCTATCTATCAACCCATTCTCATTCATATCTATCTATCAACCCATTCTCATTCATATCTATCTATCTATCTATCTATCTATCTATCTATCAACCCATTCTCATTCATATCTATCTATCTAACAATCCATTCTCATTCATATCTATCTATCTATCTATCTATCTATCTATCTATCTATCTATCTATCTATCTATCTATCTATCAACCCACTCTCATTCATATCTATCTATCTATGTCTGTTTATATCGGGTTATTGCATTTTGTTCGTTATCTACCTTTTTCTGATTATTTATGTCTGTCTAGTCTCATTGTTTCTCTCAGTCCGTTCTGGGTAGCCATCTATTCCATGCACCGGTGAGCAAATACTTGGTGCCATTACGACTGTTTCCAGGGACGCTTTACCCCACACATTTACATTGAATCATAGAACACTACCTTAAATACATTATAACATGCACTTGAAACTAAGAATAAAATCTGATAGATCCAAACATCATGTCACAATAAGCCAAGCAAATCAGGCAAAATGTCATTTATGAAAAAATGGCGTGAAACCTGAAAAAGTAATTAGCAATTTAATCATTACATCTCTTTCCACTCAAAAATTAAAAAGAAAAAAGTCTACCCTATTTCCTTTTGTATTGTTATGGTCCAATATCCTCGCACGACTGTTATGGTCCAAGGTTAAGACCAAGGAAGAACAACACGAACACAAGAGTAGGAATAACAAAGATATATTAAACAGATTAATAATACAAGATGTTGAAGGTGTTAGTATGACTGTCAGTCTGGTTTAGAGTGAACTACTATTGTCTCGACTCGTTCCGTCTCGACTCGTTTCACTTCGTTCTATCTGTCTCTCTTGAGAGACGCAGTCTTTATAGTGTCAGAAAGAGTTCACTGTCGTTACAGGCAAGATCCCATAACATGTATAATACGTGAAATTGTGAATGAAGAAAGGCGAAGTGGTATTATAATTACACAAAAGTACAGGTTATCAGAAATTTTTACTCAGCTTCAAAAAACCTCTTATTTGAAACAGCAAGATTGCAAATACTCTAAGCACAATAGATAATAAAACAAAAAAGTAGGCAGGTGGTGATAACAGTTCTTTACAAAAAGGTATTTGATATGTCGGCCATATTTGTTGTTTGCGAATTCAGTGCGTCTTTTGTCTCCGTTTCGTTCACAAGATAATGATTGTTTATATTTTAATTTTCTTATTTTTTTAATAAAGTTTTCTTTCTTCATTGTTGAAGTAAAACAGTATTTCTTTTTTTTTATTTTCATAGTTTATTAATATATGGAAATATAATAAAACCATATCAAACAGAAAAGCATGATAAAGTACTTAACACCTTAAACTTTTTTTCCGGTTATACCTACTTAGCACCTTTCTGCGAAAATACGAAAATAAGTTTTGAAAAGGAAATTATAAGAGACACGCCATGACTAAACATCTGGTTCATTTCTATTCTTTCATATCTTCAAAAATTATATATTCTAGTGAAATACATGAACGACATTGATATGTAAATGGGTAATATGGTACAACATTTCATAAACAAATTACATAGGGACGGCTGTATTAAGGGGTCGTTTTATCGTGACGGATACAATTTATTTCTCTTTCTGATTTCCATAAATATATATATTCCGATCATTTGCAAACATGCCATGCCGGTGATACGACGATATATACGGGCGCTACCCTGAGGATTAGGGATTGGCAGCTGATATCTCTTCCGACCTAATATAAACTTCCCAGCGGAGTGAAGAACTGGCTGCTCACATTCAATGCCTCTAAAACCCAAGTGGTCATATGCCATCGACGCCGATCAGGCACCAAAGCACCGCCAGTCAGGATGAATATATGTCCCGTCAAGAAGGCTTCGCGCTTTGAGATCATACTGGGACTCAAACACACACACGGCCTCAACTGGAACTCTAATGTACGACCCATCGCTAAAGATGCCGCTAAAATGATCGGCTTTCTGGACAAATCCAGTACGTATCTGACTCCTCATGCTATCCTCTAAAGAGGCAGATCAGGCAAGAAAATGGGGTACTGTTGCCATATTTGAGTAGGAGCTGCCCAGATTTCACTTTCCAAGCTTAATAGAGTTCAAAAGCGTCACTGAGCCCTTGTTAGAGAAGAATTATTTTCCACCGTCCAATCTCTCTCTCTCAGGCGGAATGTGGTGAGTCACTCACTGCTCTATCGTTACAACACTGGAAAGTACTCAGACTAACTGCGTCATCTGGTTCCAACAGGTCAGATCGTCACGGCTAGGACCCGCCAAGCCACTTACATAGTAGCAAACCACCCACATCCTTCAGTATTCCATCGGAGAGCAGCAATATAGGTGTCTTGAAGAAGGCTCCGTGCCTTGAGATGATATTGGGACTCAAACACACACACGGCCTCAAGTGGAACTCTAATATACGACGCATCGCTGAATATGCTGGTAAAATGATCGGCTCCCTGGACAAATCCAATACGTATCTGACTCCTCATACTTTCCTCTAACTTTTTTAAGAGGCAGATAAGGTAAGAAAATGGGGTACTGTTGCTATATTCGCGCAGGAGTTATCCAGACCCCACTTCCGAATCTTAATATTTTCGAAAAGTGTCTCTGAAACCTTATTGGTAAAGAATTATTCCCCCAACCCTCCTCTCTCTTTCACAGGCGGAATGTGATGAGTCTCTCACTGCTCTATCGCTACAACACTGGAAAGTACACAGACTAACTGCGTCATCTGGTTGCAACAGGTCAGATCTTCACGGCTAGGACCCGCTAAGCCACTGACATAGTAGCAAACCACCCACATCCTTCCGTATTCCATCAGTTTAGCAGCAATATATGTGTCGCCAAGAAGGCTCCGTGCCTTGAGATGGCCTCAAACACACACACGACCTCAAGTGGAATTCGTATATACGTGCCATCGCTAAAGTTCCAGGCAAAATGATCGGCTCCCTGTACCGCTCCAGTATGTACCCGACGCCTCATGTTATCCTCTATCATTTCTAAGAGCCAGATCAGGCAGAAAATCGAGTACCGTTGGCATATTTGGGCAGGAGCTGGCCAGACCTCACTTCCAAGTTTTAATAGATTGCAAAAAGCGTCTCTGAGCTTCCCCCCTCCAAACTCTCTCTCTCTCTATCTCACACACACACACACACACACACAGGCGGGGGCGTGGCGAGTCTCTCACTGCTCTATCGCTATTACCATGGAAAGTTCTCGGATGAACTACATTCTTTGCCTCCCCCTGTTCTAACCTACACGCCCAGGACTCACCATGCCACTTTCATATTAGCAAACCATCAAAATTCCTCCGTATTCCACTCAACCAGCTTCTTCCCGCAAACCAATGCCCTATGGAACAGACTCCCGTGGGGATGCTTCCTCGATCACTACAATCTTAACCTCTCAAGCCTAGGGTCAACCGTCATCTCCACCACATATTCCTCATAAACTGTGCTTTTACACTAACATTCTATCTCGAGTGTCTCCCGGGATTTTTTTCAGGGCGAACATAATTGTGAAAAAAAAAAAAACCTCTTTTCCTTTCTGAAAGGAGACTTTAAAGATACTTTGTGTGGATACTATGGCATCAATTAATCCATATCTGTATAGGGTGTTTGCTTTTACGTCGTAGTTTCTGCGGGCAAACTACTGATCTGTAGAACATATTTCTAAGGGGATGTTTCCCCGATCAGTACAATCTTAACATGTTCAAGTCTAGAGTTATCTTCTCAACCTACCCATATAAACTACACTTTAACGAAACCGTCTACCTCGAGTGGCTCACGGGCCTTGTAAACGGTAAACCAAAGTCTTATCTATACACGATGGAAGGTACAGTAATAGTGCGTTATTTTTTGAGAAATGAAATTGATAAACCAAAACAGATATTATTTATCAGTCGACATAAAAGAACACACACACACACACACACACACACACACACACACACACACACACACACACACACACATATATATATATATATATATATACATACGAGGGTCATTCAATGAATAACGTGAATTTTTCGGTATAAGAACTTCTAATACAGATAGAAGCTTACTCTTTTTTATTTTTTTTTTGTTTTACTTCTTTTTCACAAGGATTTAATTTCTTTTGCAGATTAAAAAAAAACTTTGCGTGTTTTGGCGATTAACAAAGATGGCTGACCAAGATGCATGGTCCAGGATTGAACAGCGGTCAGTTATCAAGTTTTTGGTTCCTGAAGGGTGCAAACCAGTTGAAATTCATAGGAGAATGTCAACTGTCTATGGTGCCACATGTTTCGGCCATAAAATGTCTACAAGTGGGCTAAATTGTTTAAAGAAGGACGGAGCAGTGTTGAGGCTGAAGACATGCCTGGGAGGCCTACAGAAGTGAGGTCTCCTGAGGTGATCGAATCAGTCAATGACCTCATTCAGTCTGACAGAAGGGTGACAGTGGATGACATTGCAAGGACTTTGATCTTATCTGTTGGGACAGACGCAGAGGTCATCAGTCAGAAGGAGTCATCTTGCATCATGACAACGCAAGGCCTCACACAGCAGCCCAAACGGTGCAGACCATCAACGAGCTGGGCTGGGAACTGCTCCCTCATCGCCCTTACAGCCCAGACCTTGCCCCTTCAGACTTTCACCTGCTTCGTCCCTTGAAAGCGTTCACGAGAGGCACGAGGTTTAAAAGTGACGATGAAGTCAAAAGTGTTGTGAGCGACTGGCTGACACATCAGTCCAAAGATTTTTACGCTGAGGGAATACGGAAGCTTGTGTACAGATGGGAAAAGTGTGACAGTGCTGGGAGACTATGTAGAAAAAAAAAGTAAGCTTCTATCTGTATTAGAAGTCTTTATACGGAAAAATTCACAATATTTATTGAATGACCCTCGTATATATATATATATATATATATATATATATATATATATATATATATATATATATATATATATGTGTGTGTATTTCAAAGGCCTGAGATGCGGATTTTGGGGTGAGTACTTAAGAAATCCCTGTATGGAACATGCGAGCAATGTGGAAGTTTTAAGGCTAATCGGATCTACAGAGGAACTGATACTTACAATCCTAACGAGACAGAGGAATAGTTGAAGAAGCCTTGCAGAAGCTAAGCAAATCATAAAGAGATAAGAGAATCATACTGAATTGCAATGGAAGATATAATCTCTATCTATAAAAGGCAGGATGTGTGTGTGTGTGTGTGTGTGTGTGTGTGTGTGTGTGTGTGTGTGTGTGTGTGTGTGTGTGTGTGTAACGAATGCACCGCCACGATTTTCGACGGATTTGCACCAGAATTTACATGCACATGCTCCAAGTTAGAAAAAGGGCTAGGACCGACATTGCATTTCCCAACTCCAATCGATAGTCGAAATAATCGATTTTTTCATGCTTGTACGGTAGTTTTCATGTAGTTTGCGGCCATTTCCTACTGGCCAGAGTGAGAGCCACGAATAGGCAGGAAGATTCTATTGGCCAGCGTGAGGGCCAACAGCTGTCTGACATGAATGTTAACTAGCATGCTAGCATGCAAAAAACAAATCGATAGCTGCATTCGTCACAAGTGGGAAAAATTTAAATCTGCATGGCACTTTACTCCAATTGGCTTATTCGCTAGCTTAAACTCAACATTGATTCTGATTCCGCAGAACTGGGTTGGGTCTGAAAAAGTATTTGTTGTTAAAATTCTTTTCTCATTCGGTTTTTCCAGTTACAAGTCCTTTTTTAAAGCTGATCGTTTTGTGTTCATTTTGTTTAGTTCTCTTGCCGTAACAGATTTAATGTTTAGTATAGTGCTTAGAAAAAATTCGCAGTGTGAGATAGGCAAGAAGTAAGGCATGTAGCAACATCAGCACGGCAAAGGGCACTCCTTTAAAGGGAAGGAAGTCAAGTGATAGCGATTGCTGTATGAGTCGTACGATTTTTGAATCAAGCACGGGGAACGCCGGGTCATACTGCTAGTCGTCTATATGGCAATGAAGACTTGAACGTCTCTTCACAGTTGGAGAATAGATCTAAAGAAACTGAGAATAAAGCGATGAATGTTGAGTCTACGAACGGAAAGCTTCAAGAAAGCAGGAATTTGCAGTGATTTTACAGTTAGAAAGAAATAGCTGCACTTTCTTTAACACATAATAAAAAAAAAGCATGAGAATGTAACAGTCACAAGAATTAATAAAGTGAAGAAGAAATAATTAACACTTTGTGAACGCTGGCGTAGGTAGAGTGTGTGACGCCCGGATCATCCGTTGATACCCACGACCCCCGTTACAAAAATACAACATCCTTATAAAAAAAAAAACATTTCAATGTGACGCCTTTTCTTGTGGCTATCATTTTTCTAAGACAAAATTGTTGTCAATTCTTTAATAGTTAGATATTTTAATAACCTAGTTACCTCCCTTGACGTTTGTCGTACGTTTACATCATGAAATCGCAAAGAAATAATTCATACAGTACATAACCTTAGCATTTTTTACTTCACAAGTAAAAGTTTAATT